>UELV01158047.1:0-24527 GCA_900490015.1 Megastigmus stigmatizans
ATGCTCGGCCACATGTCGCAAAACCCGTCAAGACATACTTAGAAACCCTAAAATGGGAAGTCTTACCCCACCCGCCGTACTCTCCAGACATTGCTCCTTCCGACTACCATTTGTTCCGATCGATGGCACATGGCCTAGCTGAGCAGCATTTCCATTCTTATGAAGAAGTCAAAGAATGGATCGATTTGTGGATCGCCTCAAAAGACGCATCGTTTTTTCGAGATGGTATCTGACAATTGCCCGAAAGATGGCAAAAAGTAGTGGCTAGTGACGGACAGTACTTTGAATCATAAACAGCTAATCACTTTTTCAGAATAAAGCCTCAAATTTTCGAAAAAATCGGCGGAAGCAAAGTTGTGCACCTAATAATTAACTGTTGACCAATCAAGTCCTTCATTTTTGTTAACGCAACCAAAAATATAGTTCATTGAAAGTCCAATCCAAAAAAATAGCTATATTTCCATAAATATTTCATGAATAGTTGATCTTAATACATTTTGATTTCAGGAGTCTCTAAAGGTGTGGATATGCATATCTCGGAAAAAGTATTTCAGTACATCAGTAACATATTAACCGAACTGCCACGTTTGCTCACCCTTTACCACAATTATCAACAGATCGTCCAACTTATTCTCGAGCTGTTTCATGAAAGCTGCAAAGGCGTGCTTCATTTCCTAGATAATCCTAGCAGATTGTTCGATTTACATCTAAATATGTTGCAGGTAATGAATTCTTTCAAATTTTTTAAAAGGCAAGTTCATAATGTTTGTATTTAGAAGGCATACTAACTTATATCTCTAAATGTAACTAGCATGCCTCCCGGTCTTAGTGCTTCGCAAAAACTTCGTGGCTTGACTGTCAGCTGTCATTGCAGCGTCAGCGCGCGAAGATTATCAGGCCTTTCAAGGCATGACTGCAAAGCTCGTGCTTCACGCTAGCTTGTTAGCTTATTTAAGCGTTTTTAACCGTTATATTGAAAAGAATCGCTGCTAACAAAAATTATTCGACATAAAAAAGTTTTTAATAGTTTTGTGACAAATTATTATTTTTCATGTTAAAGCCCATAAAGAGGACTTTTTTAGTTTATTTAAGAGTTGTTGTCGTTTTTCTGCTATTATCTTAAAAAGAATTGTTTCTATAAGCAAAAAGTGTTCACATAAAATCTTTTTTTATATTTTCCAACTTACACATTTAACATTTTTATAAGAAATTAAATCTTTTGAAGTTACAGAAGCAAATATATAATTTTTGTATATTTAGAAGTCTCATACAGTTATCAAAAATTAATTTCTTAAGAATAATGTCCATTTGATTTAAGAACACATTTTCTTAATTAAAAGCACTTGTTACTTATTTTATAAGTACATTTGTTAAAATAAGAAAAATCTTCAATTTTTCATTTTTAAATTAAAAAACAAACGATTTAAGAATGCAACAAATTAAAGAAATCTTTTGTACTATATACTTTTGCGAATTTAAAAAAATTTTTTTTTCAAGTTTTAAGTAAAAAACAATGTTTTGATGTTTTTAAAAAGCCTGTCATTTCGAAGCCTTTTGATAGGTGTGGCTCAGAATAGAAACGTTTCTATTCTATTACTTAATAAAGAAATTCATGGAGAAAATTCATTAACATACACGTATACATCCTTATATGAATAAAAAAAAAAGAAAATAACTTTAAACTGATTTTCGTCATGATAGCAATTGGTTTGATGCCAAAATATTTGATTTTTATGACGATAGAAATTTATTTTATGCTAAAGTGTGTGAAGTTTGATGTTCGACACTTTTTGCGATGTCGAAAAGCTAAGGTACTCGTTCGTACCTAAATAGAATTTTTCATCATAAGGCCGTAAAATGCGATTTCAGAACGTCTCCGCCGGTCTTCATACACAGCGAATCAACACTTGAGCCGTGAAATCGTAGGGCCATGTGACGAACAATTCTTTTTTTATATCCTAGTCGTAAAATCTTATTTTTTGTACGGTTTTTAGTTTGTAAAATTCGATTTTACATACAGTCCGTGATGAATATATTCAATTTATTACCGCAAAATGGCTCATTCAGTCAAAACAGCTCAATGGAGTCCGTATATAAAATCGAATTTTCCAGCTATGATATAAAAAGAAAAGGTATTATTATCCTTATGTTTGGCTAGTTCTAGAATGGCAGTACCTATAACTTTGTATTTATTTTAACAATATTAATTCTTCCTGTTACACAATAAAAATTATTATAAACAGTTACAATTGTTATGAGAAATTGCATTCTGGTAAAGGAAAATCTTAATGAATAATTTGATATTTGCAGGCATATGCAAATTGCAATCGAAATCGTCTTTCTACCGACGCGACGGCTGAGGAAGACACCTTTCAGGATATTCTTCTAATTTTACAAGCACAAACAAATTTACTTACTACATACGTTCTCGGGATCAATTTGTCATCGAAGAGTGGGCAGACTGAAAACCAACAATTATCGCCAATTAATGTCTTCCTATACGGCCTCAACGTCATCATGCCTTTGATGACTATGAATCTTCTCAAATTCCCATCACTCTGTCTCCAGTAAGTTAATTGAAACTATTTAAAAGTAATAGATAAAGTTTGCGCAACTCTGTGCCATATAGGTACTTATTATTAGCCGTTATAATAAGTATATGGCAAATATATAGATAATTTTGCATCACATATATATTTTAATTCAACTTTTATGCGTAATTTTTGTTTACTTCTATTTTCAGGTATTATAAAATGATCACCTTTATGTGTGAAATTCATCCTGAAACAGTTTGTACATTACCTCCCGATATGCTGCGACAGTTGTTAATATCAGTAGAATTGGGCTTATTTTCTTTTGGACATGAAGTGACAACTCACTGCCTTGATATCATTCAAGTAATGGCCAAACATATTTATATGGAATCTGAAAAGGGTGCTCCAAAAAATCAACTCATGGCCCCATTTCTGAACGTATGTTTAAAAAGAAACTTTATTTTTATTATCTATATGAACTTACTGAAAAAAAAAAATTACTTTTAATATTCTTGAAATTGAATATCAAGAAATTTAATTGATCTATATATTTCTTTTAAATGTTTACAGCTTCTAATGAATCTCATCATCACACACCAAATCAACTCAGACGTGATTTCCAATGCGAGTATGCCACTTTATTATCTGATCCTCTGCTACAAGGAGCAGTATGATCAGCTTGTACAAACTCTCATAGGCGAACATACTGACCCTGCGACAGCCCAAAGACTCGCAGCCGCGTTTGAAAAACTCACAATTAACTGTGTTTCCAACCCCGAGTACTGGCACAGGTTTAAATTCCGTGAAAACTTCGATAAGTTTATCGTCAACGTGCAGGGTTTCCTCATAGTCAAATAAAAAAGCAATTCTCAGCAATTTTTTTTTTGTTATGAAAAACTTTTTCTTGCTATTTCATGTGAGAAATTGTGACTGTCAACGCGGCGTTTGTTGGAATTCGTTTTGTTTGACGTGAAGAAATAGAGTTACTATGTATTCGCGTTGTTATGTCACGGACAGACTTAATTTTTCATGCATAGTCTTACTGTTATTAAACGCTGGGTCGTATAACAGCGAATTCTCTATTTGATTGTAAATAGAAATATGAGCGAGAAATGTATTGCAGCTATTGTATACATATATATAACATCTCTTTAATGGTCAACTCTGAAAAATGCATCTGTGAAAACATTATAAATTTTCATTAATTATAAAAATCAATATTTAAACATTAGACTAAGAAAATTATTAAATTATTTTGTCTTTTGAAACAACGTTGATACAAAACTTTTTAAATAATTGAAGTAAGAAATACCTGACAAACAGGATTTTTCAGAATTAAATTAGTACTATAATTGCATGTAACTATTCCAAATTAAATATGAATTTTCACTATTAGTTTTTAAAGTCCAAGAAAAGCTGTAAAGTTATTACTACTTTTTATAAATAAATAGTTCAATTTTACATTTTTCTGTTTTTGAAAGTGCAGTGCATTTTCCAGAGTTTACTATCGATCTATAATATCAGGAAACTGGTTTGTCATTATACCTTGTAAATGGTAAAGATGAAGTAGCGATATCGGTAACCTTTTTTCCTGAATTTTGTTGATGTACACGTAAAATGTCACTTATAAATAAAAGTGTATATCGTACAGATGGCATTTGCATTTTTTAAAATCTATGTTTGAAGTCTAGTAATAAGTAAGCACGAGCAATATAAATAAATTTAAATACAGAAAAAAATAATTTCTAAGAGCTTTCATTTTATAGTTAATTGTTACGTGAAAAAATGGGCCAAAATGTTTTTATGATTAAATAAAGATTTTGAGAAAATCAAATGCCTTCTAAATGCAACGTAAGCGAGGTAAATGTAATAGTAAATAATGACTGACAAATAGTACTTAAGTGGAAACCAGAACAATTGCTTTAGTAGCAGTTTTTTAATCTTTACTTTTGATCAATTTACTTAAGACTTTGAGGAGTGCACAGAAAATAGACAGATAAATTGAAAAAAAGACAAAGTACTGTAGAATTTGTTGGAGTCCCTGTTTAGCAAGCCCTGAGATGGGGTGTAAATATATTTGTAAGTGATAGTGTTAATCAGAAGTGGCTCCACTTCAGGAATTGAAATTGGAAATACTGAGGCGAATTCTATAGTATTTACATATACACATACATATATGTATATATTATATCAAAAAGCTATTATTTTTTACAACTTTATGACTTGTGCTACTTTATTTACATACCTTGTACAATGTTACAAAGTATTAAGAAAAATGAATCGAAGAAAATGTTGAAAAACAGAATTTTTGTACAGTAGATTGTTCTGAATTCGCTTAAAATTGCACAAACGTGTTTATAAGCATTATTAAAGTTACATTTATTGTTTCATCTCACTGAAAACGTCTCTTTGACAGTTCGCAAATTGTAGTATGTTACAAAATATTAATAGAAATGAATCAATTGATCTCTTCGAGCCATGCGACTTTTATTATTATATTAAACAATCCATTTTTCTGTTATACAGCAGGTGCACTATTTTTCTATACCCTCAGCGATAGATTAATAGAGAAAATAGAATATTTGATATTACTGAAAAGTGGCAAGATGTCGAGAAATCGATTGTTTCATTTTTATCAATTATTAATTGCCGCTACATGAGCGGTTCTCTTGTTTAGTTTCAAATCATTATAGTCATCCTTTACTGTTTCATCTATTTTACTCACTCCAAAAAATACAAGAATCGATTGGCATACGGTTTTGCTAATTTCGACTTTTAAAAATATTCATTTTAATTAAATCGGCATTATTACTAGATATAACTATATATATCATAAAATTGTGAACAAGAATACCATATAAGATTAGCTCTTATAAAATGTGATTTTTATAATTTACTATAAGTATAGTACATTGTATTGCACATAAAAAATAATTACGATTCAGTGTACAAAACATGATCATTAACAGCATTACGTTCTCCTAAACAAAAGAAAAAAGAGATCGAAGAAGATGATTTAAATAAATTATTTAAATCACAAAATATATTTGCCTTGAATCAGTTGTTAATCAAAAGTGTAATGAAAGTAAGTACGTGGCTTCTATTTCAGTACTTTTACTACATTTAAACTTATTTGATTACAATAACTGTAACTCTATTAAATGTATCGCGTGAAGATAATAATTAGTCAAAGGTCTGTTTAATTGTTTAAAAAATGATTATAACAGACTGAGCTCTTTTTTTTTACTATTTTTAAACCATTTGTATTGTTCGTAAAATATTGTAAAATAATTTATCTAATATGGTTCAAATTGTTACAATGAATTATTTAATTAGGTTGAATTTATTGTTCATTGTAAATCTCAGGGTAATTAAGGAATGGATTGATTGACACTAACCAGTATTTTGTTAATTATTACTTTGCTAATTATTATTAGCAAAATACTAGTTCACGTCATTCATCGTATTACAAAGATTCAAAATAATTCTTTTTACTCATTCACATACGTATCATAAACATTTTTATGTTTCAATTTAGAAAACCGAATTTTGTATATTCTTTGGTCAGCTTTGATTAGGAATGTTTGTGCAGGAGTTCACTTCCTGATTTATGTGAGCGTCGATTGATTTATCTTTCAAGGACCGAATATATGTAAATCGTATACTATAAAAATACGAGTCAAAAAGAATCATCTAATCTCTTTTCTGCCGAAGAGACACTGTCATACGGCATGATAATATACTTAGGTATATCGGCTAGTCAAATCTGTGATCATTGAGAAATCTGTGAAGAAAATCGAGCTTATGAATTATTTTTCTTTGTATTTTTATTAACTACGACTTCATCCATTGTCTTGCTGCCATCTAGCTCAATTGATTCTGAGTTTGGCCGAAGAATATTAAATTAAGCCTGAGTGTTCAATTGAACTGAATTTGATCATTTTTCAACCAATAAAAATGCTGAAAAATTTTACTTTTAGAAAGTTTCGGGGTTTGCATTTAGAATTTCAAGTAAGAATTATGACATTTTTTATTTTTTAGTGCATTTTTAACTAAAATATATTAAACTTCAAAATTTGTTTATTTACGAAGCTTCTAAATTGTAAGAAACTTATTTATTTATATAATTCAGGTGTCTTTTTTTTAGTATCACGTAATAAATAATATACTATTTAATGTTTACAAAATTAAACATAGTAATTTGGAAATTATCAAACCTATCTTTTTTCGTATTTTAAATTATTTATTATAGTTATAATATTCGAAAGCACGACCTTTTAAAATTACATTATAGTTATACAGTAGTTATTTATAATGCATTACTTATGTACAAAAACACTACTGATTATTTTTTTTTGCATCAACAATGTACAACACGGGCGTTTGTGCATCTTCATCCATCGCTCATATTAATAAGAATGATAGCATATAAATAAGGATACGAATAAATAATAGATGTAAACAATAAAATGGACGGAGTTTTCCGCCTATGAGTAACAAAAAAATAAGTATGAACAAAATGAAAGCAAACGAAGTTTTGCACATATGTAAATAAAAATAAAACTTCGATCAGTCCGAGGAGATACAAAGTTTACAACTATTTTCTTAAAAATATTGTGCGCCGTAATTTTAATAAACGATGTGCGAATCTATACGAAATATTTATAGCTAATGTGACGATGATCATGATGATGATGAAGACGATGATGATATAATGATGATTAAAAGAGAAAGAGAAATGAGAACTTTTAATTACTTTATAATTATTATTGATTCATTTTTGGATTGTGTTTTTCACGTATTATATATCAATCAGCATTCTTGATTGAATTGAGGAATTTAATCATTTTGTAAAATTAAAAATTTACGTTTTTCATAGTAATCAAAGGTTGATCATTATCTCATGAATGATTGATTGCGTAAACAAAATATAATAGAATAAAAAAAGAATCTATATATTTCAATTGAAAGCACTCAGACTTGTAAGTATACAAGACAACAGCGTAACTCGTACGATCGCGTCTGATTTGTATAATTTTAATCGTGAATATACATTATGTAGCCTATGAATTTAAGATCTCTGGCATTAGCTGCCTTTTAAATTTAAACGAGTAAAAAGTAAAAGAATGATATGATACGTAGTTGCAGCACAGTGAAGTTATACCTATAATAGTATATATATATATATATATATATACACATATGTACGTAAATCATCGAAAAAGCTATTTTCATTCGGCGAGTTTACTGTAGATTGGTGTAGATTGGTGTCTCGCACACACGTATACTTGTAAGATCTGTTATACAAAAGAATGGTCAATCAAAATATAACTCTCGTTCGCAGAGTATGTATCTCACCTTTTCTAAGCTGCCTGGCAAAGAAAAAACTTTTAACAAACATTTTTTTTCTTTTTTTTTTTTCAGAAAAACTTTATTCTGAGAGCAGTGTTCAGTATGATTTTAAAAAAGCTATAAAATATACTACACTAAATTATTAAGTCAGTTTTTGAATTGATAAAGAATTGCATTAAATTTTGAGACTATTATGATCTTAACCCACTTTTTTAGCAGAAATTTTTAAATTTATAGAATAGCTTTGATATGCAGTGTTGCATAAGTCGAGCCTGTCAGTGTTTTATTTGAGTTTGTTGAAGATTGTGAATTTACACAATAACCTTAGATTTATATCGAGACTTTGTCTCGTTCCCTTTGCATTTGTTTTGTGAATTTTTTGCGGTGATAACTCAAGAATTTCGAGTTAAAATATAGAAACAATGATTGTATAACAATTTAGTTAGTTGATAATAATCACTCTATGTTGTGTACAATTTTATTTCAATTGGATCTTACTGTACATCCTAGCGTGTATCACTGATTCATCTTTGTAAAAGTACCTTCATGTTTTTTCTTCTTTTCATTGACAATCAGTGATACCTACATTACAGTTTTTTGTAATTATAATTTCGTTTTATCTTGTCAATTCCTAACAAAGTTTTTTTATTTGTAATGCCAGTGTGTACGTGCATACATAAAACTTATCTATAACTTTTTTCGGAGTGTGGATCATTTTTCGTGTATTGTAAAGCGATTTTAGCGAATTGATCGTTTCAATAATGAAGATTTTCGTTCTAAAAACTCAAACATCTTTAAATTTTCTACTTTTAGTGAATATTTCATTCCACAAAATTGAGACGAAGATTCATTTGTTGTGTGCTTGAAGAAACCGTTTTGGCTTTAGTCTCCGATAATTTTTCAGGATTTCTTGCTAATATTTGAACAACTATTATTTTGGAAGAATGATGTACATATTTACACTATTTCTATGAAAATAGAAAATACTAAAATTGGCGATTAAGTGATTATTAAAAAAGAGAGAGAAAAAAACTGTAAAAAGGCAATCGTGTACCTTTTTCAAATACGATTTCATCAAATGATAAGTATACGAAGATAAATTATACGTATTTTCTTTCTCTTTGTATTTATCTCAGAATTATTATTGAAAAAGATATGTACGACAGATAAAGAGCACTGTTTTATAAAAAAAAATAAAAACTGGAGGATTTATAAAATATTGTACAAAATGCAAAATTTAATAATAAATAACACTTATACAAATGTACAGTAATTAAAGCAATAATTATTTCAAACCTTGAGTCTAATACATTATTTTTAAATTCATTCATATGTGACACGTGCTGTACGAGTCGTGTATGAATTATATCTATAAAAATTCACATAATATTACAATATAAAGCTTTATTTTCCGTTTATAAATTCTTACATTCTTTTACTTTTCGCCCTACCACACGGCAGTCCCATCTAGCTCATACATTTTATTAAAAATTCACATACTTGATGTAAGTGATATTATGTCTTATAAATCACTAAAAAATAATATTTTATATAATTGTCAAGCGTAATAAGTCCAGCACCGTAGCCTAGTTAGCGAAGTTTCGCCAAAACGCATTCAATAATAGAGAAATAAATATTTGTATGTATTTAAGTTATTAGAGAGATAAATGAAGTAAATAAAATTTTATCTTTTTTTTTTTGTTTAAAACACTTCACGAGGTGCATAAAAAAGGTGGTCTGTTCAGTTGAAAAGACGTGAGTGGTATATTTTATAAAGCTACGTTACTTGAGAATTATTTTATCAAGTCAGAATTTTGAGATATTAATGTATCTTTTTTCTTCTAAAATTTCAGAGGTGCCATAATGATTGTAAAAAATTTACTAATTCTTTTTCGTGCTTAATGTAATTGTCTTTCAGTTATTTAGGTACTTTAAAAATTAAAATATAGGAAATAAAGAACTCGTTGGTTTAATAATCATTTTATTTCACGTATTTTTCCATTTCCATTCGTTTTACATAACGTCGAGTGACATCGTTCTTACACATCCTCGTAAATCTACAATCTTTTTTCATGATTAATTATAGCGATCTGTGACAAGTTACGGATGAACGTCACCTCCACCTCCTACTTTTTCTCCTTTATTCAGTACTTCTCTCTTACAATATTTTTCAATTTGCCACATACGTCCGCGTTTACGTGTACAAATGCTTATATTTATTTATATATATTTGTTTGTGTTGAGAGAAAGTATATGGAAACTCCAATTTGTAAACTACTTTGAACAGGTACGTTCAAGTGGTTGTCCGGATGTTTTTCCTTTCCATACATAGATGCTGTACTAAAAACAATACAATCCTTCCCATTCGGATCAATGATAAATGTATTATTTAGCGATTCAAATTCGAATAAATAATGTACATGATTTGTGTCGAACCAATTTTTCATACGTTAAAATTATTAATTTATTATTACATAATAGTTTTTATATATATAAGCCACACAAAATGTGTGTTTGTGGAGATCAGACCATTTGTGAAATGATATTTTTGAGAGCAGCGTCATGTCACTTATGCTACTAAAGACGCTGTTAAATTGTTAATCACTGGGTTTAAAAGAAGGAATTTATTTAACTTCAAAATGGTCACTTTTATATAAGTATTAGACTATTTAAGATTTAATGCAACATACGCTTTTACAAGTGTCGAAATAAAGGAGAAGAAAAGTAAAAAATAAATGGTTTTGGGAATAATATGAAAGTAAATAAACAAATAGGTAATAAAATGTATTTAAGTATATTAGCGCAGTTTTATGCAATTCATCGTCAGTCACGCGCATTTACATACGTAAAAGAATCACATTCTCGACTTTCTATATATCTCTCTTTCTCTCTCTCTCTCTTACTCTCTGTCTTTCACTCGTAATTATTAAATATAGAGAACGATATGTATAATAGATAACGAGTGATATTTTTAGCGCACACTAGAGGATTTTCTTAAAGAGTTATTGCACAAATGCAAAATTTAATGATAAAATGACAAGTTCACGAAAGTTTATATAGCACGTACTTATGTCAAGATTATTTCGGTTCTTTGATGTTTAATTTCCTTATTTTCAAGGAAGTCTACAGTTAAACTTCAAAATTGCTCTCGAATCCTTTTAAAACATTTTCAAGGTGTCAAAAAAGATACGAATGATCTGTCTTTTAAAAAGTGTGCATACAAATGAAGGTTTTAATGTAGACGTCCTTTGCAAACCGAACAACCCTGTTAGTATCTTATCTATTTATTTCGCTCGTCGATATGTTAATTAATTATTTTGCATTCTTTGTCAAACAATTTTGTGCGCACCTGTTCTGCCTTAGGTCCTAATCCTCGATAAGATAGCGCTATACCGAAATTTTTCGATCCTTTATAGCGAATTTCAAAAGTCACAGCGAGTCGTGGGTACTTTCGAGATTTCTTTTCTCGACAAAACACAGTTTCAACCTAATTTTCATCATTGATTGGACTTTTAAAATTACGATATAGAACTACCTTAACGTAAACTTACAACTTATCTACAGCTATGGGTTTAAAAAAGTGAAGTCGAGTCGTTTCTTCTGTGGCTGGGCAGTTTTGACGGACTTCCAGTACTTAACTTTTTTTTGTTGCTTTTTATTTTTCATTACATCTAAACACTCAGATACGCAAAATGAGTTTCTAAACTTCTGATCGTACAGTAAATGCTTTCATTTCTCCTTCATGTCTTTTTCTCCCCCATTTAAACTCATTATCTTCGCTTCATCTTCGACAATTTTTGCAAATTTTCCGATTTCCAAAAATTTCGGCTCTTTATCACTTACTCCTACTGATAAAAATAATTTTCATTTTGCTTTTTCGTTTTTGTCAAGTCAAAGAATTAAATCGAATATATCTTTGGACACAATTTTGATTAGTCGATACAATTCATCTTGAAAAATTGCAATGACTGTCAACTCCAACAACTTCTTTTGTTAGGTCTACAACGACGAATCAAGGCGATTGAAATTCGTCAAATCGAATCAACAAAATGTTTCGAGGGCAGTACAATCGTGCATAATATAATATATATATCGTATATTTAAATGATACATTTTCTTTTGTAATTCTCAATTCGATTTGACAAAATCTGTCTTATCAATTTCCATCACTTTTGATGATCATACAGGAAGTTTACCCTGTGACAAATGGGACAGGGACCGGTTATTGTCTATGTATAATACACATTTACTTCGAGCAAGTTACACCAAAGCTTAGAAAAATGAAGTGAAATAAGAAGAAATTTATAATATTTGTAAACTATACAGTAAGAAGTTGCAAAAATTAACAATAGTTATAAAAAATATTTTTTTAGATGTAACGTATTTTCTTACAGAATAAAATAAATTCTAACGTTAAAATTTTTTATTTTAATGAAATTCATTTTGCGAATACTAGTTTTTGAAAGATTTTTTCATTTTCCTTGACACACTCGCTGAGCTTTGATTAAGTACAAAATTTATCTGAGAAACAGAAAAAATATGCATAATGCATTATAATATATAACAAAGTCCTGAGTTTAACAAAAGAATAAAAAATAGAAGATAAAAATAATTATGGTGTAACTTGTAGTACAAAACGTACGACCACCTAAGACGGTTTTCCACTCATTACTCTTTTTTTTAATTTTTCGTCTTCTCTCAGTCTCTCCATGCAACTCTGACAAGTCATTAGTATATCGCTATTATTGTTTAAGGTTTGGTCGAAAGTAATATTTTTCTTTTCTTGAGAATTTTCGTTTTACCTTGCCACCAGTTTTGGTCAACGCACGATTTTCATTAATCAATTGCATTGACCAAGTGCAATACTATTACAAGAAATTCTCCACTTCGAGAAAAGCGACTACGATATTTTTCAATGAAATGGCTCTCCAAATTCAGAAAAACTTAAAAGTATTTGTGGACTTGTGCTTCAGTAGAATGGAGTGTGAGTGATTTTTCACTCAAAATTATAATTAAATTATTTTTGTTCAGAATAAAGGAAGGCAAGGTTAAATGTTTACTTAAGTACATCACTTTTTGAAATGTCAAAAAATTTTGTCAAGACGAAATCGATTTAGATTTTACAAAGTTAACGATTTGTGTCAGACAAGTAGTGACAGTCAGAATACTGTCAGCCGCTGCATACTTTATCTCTACATGTATAAATAAGCGCTAATTTATATTTAAAGTGTTAAAACAGTCAAATTAATATTTGTATTCGATCGCTTCTGATCGATTTATTTAAATACTTTGACGTTATATATTATGTTTAACATTCAAATATTGTCAGATTTATACACTGAAAAATGTTTTAAAACAAATTTTAAAAAACGAATTGTTGCGCTTTGGTCAATACTACAAAAAACTCTGTCCGACTTTTATAGTGTAAAAGTCAGAAGCCCGACCGGTAGGCCTTTCTAAATCTCCTTACAATAACCTCCTCATTAAAGCTTGTACAGTCGAAACTTGCGATAAAAAACAAATTAAAAATCTTGTTCTTTCTCGAAAGATCATCAAAACTGCTAATAGTGGCGAAAACATTTTTCCCTTTATCTCCACGATCGGGATTAATTATGATTGTGATGACAAAAATGACGATTGAGAAAAAAATTAGTTCAGTCGACTACGTTTTAATCACTAATTGATCCTCAATGATTATTTTGAAAGACTCATTTATATTTCGTCAATCGGAGCAAATTTTTGCTTATATCCTTTATATTATAATGGCATAATAAGTTAGGTATAATTAGCAGCTATGGTAACTTTTTGTTCCGTTATTTAGAAGAATAGAATGGAAAATTTGAAACTCTTGTGAATAGTAACAATGAACCTTGTGCAAAGTAACTTCATAATATATTTGTTTCATATTTTTAAAGTGCTCGTAAAAGTTAGTCAAAATTGCAGTGAAAAGTGGCTCAATCTTTAACTCGTATTTTGGCTTTATTTAACTATTACAACTATATATTTATAGTCAAATCGATTCTCGTTACAAAACAAACGACGAATCGCATGAGTGTACTTAAAACCATCAAAGATTAATTCTCCATTAAGTTTAATCGATGATCGAAATCTTTTAAAATTCTCCTTAAATTTTCATTTATAAACTCCTGAATAATTTGTATCGTGTAGGCAAGTATTAGTTTAGAATTCTAAAGTTCGAAAAATCTTTATTCAGTCAACCAATCCAATTTTTCCTCCCAATGTATTGATTAAATACACTCCTTTTCGTCACTATTAAAAGCGTTTCGATCACATAACTTTCCTTTTTATTTTTATATCTTCTAACTTAATAGTTCATATACGCAGAATATCTCAATTCAGGCTGAAATTATTTTCGATAATTATTTGTATCGAGTATAATTAATTTTAAAATTTTATAAATTCGTTAGAAAATTTTTTTATCAATTTACTACGTCGCAGCGATCGCAAAAGTAATAGAATTGATCAAACGAAATTTTTTAGTATTATTAATTGTTACCCGTATAACTCTTACAAAGACATCAATTTATTGTTACTGCAAAATACAAAAATTCATGTAGGTGAAAAGATCCAATAATGTTTAGTTAATGCTTAATAATCTTAAAGATTTTTGTCATGAGATACTGAGGACTAAATATAACTTTTCGAATCAGTGCGACATAATATACAAATACAACGTAACAACGAGTTATTAATAGCAAATATACAAAAATATATATGTAAAAATAAATAAATATGTAAGAAAATTGAAATACATCGTACCAGTAGTGCAATGGCAAATCAACATAAAATATGTAGGACTTGAAGAATATTTCATTCTGTCGTAATGTTCTATTTTTTTTTAAATATCATTGTTAATTTGATACATGCGTTTTGCGTAATTGCACTCCCGGTACGAAATCAATAACCCTGTGAGAAATCGAGGTACAGCGTCATCGCGCATAAATTTATAACAAGATTATAATCATATATAACGGAAAATTCTCGCTGTATCCGTGACAATTCTAAACACTAGGGGAGACTGTACTTAATGTTAAAATTACGTTAAATCACGAAAGCATAAAAAATCACAATTCTTTTAATATTAAAAATAGATATATTTATATGCAATTTACATATTAGTAAATGTCAAAGTAAAAGTAAAATCTTTTTGCTATATAACTATGAAACAAGTTAATGCACAGCTTTCACATATAAACTTTACATATATCCTTCTTATATCAATAATTGCAAATAAATGATGGCAACTTGAAAGGAAGATTTTACTTACTTATAAATTAAAAATCTTTGCACTGGATATAGAAAACTTAAATATATGGTATAATTAAATATAAGAATATTGCTAAAAGGTAAAATAAAGTCTTTTTCTCATCTCTCATGAAAATGCGCGATCTCGGTAGGCTTGACTAGAAGATCAAACTGGACATTTCCAACATAAGGGATCCCATCTTTCAATTCGATTTCTTTGACAATTATTCTAGTCAGGGGCCACCTGCTCCGCAAATAATATTAGTCTCCCCTCGCGCTTAATAAACGTAACCTCTCGAATGAACATAATCGCAGCCCCTTAAAAATTACAGCGTATACACGACCATACGTCTGAAGGAGTGCAACAGAATCAAATCGAGGAAAAGTAAAGCTTCGGAAGTAAGGACTATGCAACAAATTAACTGAGGGCGGAGCTGCTGGTATTGAGCTTGTCGGTGAACTGCTGCACCCACCACTTGGTGAGGTTGAGATAGAACTCTGGCCCCTCGGGCTCGTAGTCCAGATATGTGAAGTCCTTGTTGCTGGCCGGCTTCGCGGGCTCGATCTGCGTGCCCTCGTGCCACTCGTTGAAGGAGGTGATCGATATCATGCTGGCCCCGCTCTTGAGCGCGCTGCGCCATGCCACCTCGTAGTACTGGCCGTGGCGGCGGTGCCTCGTATTCTCCGCGTTCCACGGTCGCACCTGCAGCACAACAATGTTTCCAAAGACTGATCAGAAATTCTTTGAGTTCCGGATAGAAAATGTTCGTGCGGGATCTGTGGTGCTCGAGGAAACTCTGAGAGATATGGTTTCTCGCATAAGTATATATATATGTGGGTAATTACGAACCTTTATAGAAAGCAGTCTAGAACATTCTACACTTATTTCGTAAATCCTTTTAATAAACAAATAGAAGTAAAAAACTTAGGATTATTTGTAAACCGTAAAAATATATTTTATTTGAAAAATTAGCCCGACGAGAAAGTTAATAAAAAAATGATTGTCCAATGTTCTATTAAAATCAACGTCATATATTATCTCGGTATTATCTAATACTATCTTACTTACTATAAATTTTGATTTTCTCAATGTTCTCAACCGGTTAAAAAAGATGAAATTTTTTTTAAACTAAATGCTTACAAAAGGTTTTAGCATATTTGTTGCATTGAGAAAAATTTTGCTGTTAGAATAACGATGAAATATGAAAGAGAAATAAGTCTATATTACACTATTATATGCTAGGCTTCATACATGTACACCTGGTAACAACATAATTTATACAATAATAATGATTATATCAAATCTGGCGTAAATGTTGGGAGAAGAATATCTAGGTACACAGTACTAGTGTGAGCATGAAAAATACAATTTATAGCTGATGGATTTAAAGATGATAGAAACCAGTTTTAAAAAATAAGGTTCGAGTTTAAGCAATAGTAATTCTTTATTACACTTATACTAAAAAGAGATTCAGTTTGAATCGGTAGAAAAAAATACGATTGTGAATTGAATTTATTAATGATATAGACAATTAGATATTGCAGATAAAAACGGACTCCTGCAGAGGAAATTTTGAGGTGTATACAATTGTGTGAAAAAAGGGTGAAAGTGAAAATAGATTTTCGCACAATTATTTTTGAGGTCAAAAATAATTAATTGTTTTATAAAAACACGCATAGTTATATACGTATTTTTACACCTATATCTAGTGGCTTAACATTTGCAAATGCACATATACATAAACACTTTTTTATGTGCGCCGAATTAATTGAACATCTGAAGAATTAATTTTACGCATGTTAATCGTATTTTCATACGTTAACTATATTTGTGCTATAATGTGATATTTTACATACGAAACGAGTGCGTAGAGTTAAATTTATGCCCACTGTAGAAAAAAATTATAAGTTTGTGAAAATATTTCACAGGGTCTAAGCTACAATAATTCTGCATTTTATGGAATATAAGAATATCCTGCAATTCCAAGTGTTAAAAAAAGATTATGAAAAAAAGTTTCGAGATCACAGTAAAACAAGCACCTTCTGGCATTAGAAAACACTGTAATAAATGAAATGAAAAGGGTCTTTTATAAAGAGAAATTTGTACAGCCAAGATTTGACGAGAGTCCCAGCGCTTAGAAATTACAAACGTTAAAGTAGAAAAGGACGATGCGGAGCTGACTTTGACAATGAAAGAAAGGAGTGATAAAAACGAAGGTTCTAAGATTACAGTTAAAAAATAGAAAATTGCACGCATTAGAAAACGTTATAATTCTTGAGTTAAAAATCGAAAAATATATCTGTTTAAAAATTAATAAAGTTGCTGTGCCTGATTTGACTGAATACCCGCGATTGCAAATATCCACGTGAATTTCCACGAGAATTATTTTCGTGGATTTCAGGTGAACTCCCCAAAGATTGCAGATGTAATTCACCAGAAATTCACTAGAAATCCACCTGGTTTTCACATGGTCTTATGGCAATTTTCAGGGGTATGTATCCTGAATTTTATAACTGTTAACCAATAAAAAGAACAATTACAATTCAGGATAAATCCTCCTGAAAATTACGTCAAAACCATGTCAAGACCAGGTGAATTTCTAGTAAATTTCACATGACATATTTTAAATTTTTCCTAGTGCAATTTCAGGATAAATCCTTTTGATAATTGCGTGAATACCTCGTGAAAACCTGCAGTAGATTTTTAGTGAATTTCACACGACATATTTGGAATTTTTCTTTGTGAAATGCAGGTGACTTTTACATCAGCAATTCAACTAATAGGTAAGTTCAAATTGCAACTAGGTAAGTTCATTTGAAGCAATATAAAATTTCTTCATAAGTATATGGTATATCAAAGAAGAGATTGATATTGACAATTATTACATTTAGTTTTGCAATCCTAACCTGTGTATCAATATATCCAGGTCCCAAACTAGGTATGAAAAGTAATCCGTTTTGGTTGGCAAACTTGTTTAAGTCCTTCCAATTTTTCCAAGAGCTGCCATAGCTGAAGCCATTTACTCCAAAGTATGTGTAAAAACCATCAAAGTGGGATTTTTTTATGTGGTTTTTGTGCTGAGCATCAACAAGAAGTCCAATGTAAATAGCATCTAGTTCAGTTCCTCTAAGTGTTAGATTTCCACGTTCAGATAGCAGCTCCCACCATGCACTCGATGGGAAGACGTAGGAGTCATATATAAACATAACTGGTAACACGACACTACTGAAATTAGAATGTATATTATAAATAATTTGCTTATTTATTTTATTTTATTTTATTTATTATGGAGAAAATTATTAAATTGTATTAATTTATAATAATTGAATGCACCAAACTACCATCAACCATTAAAAATATAAGCAAAAATATAGGCAAAAATATGAATTCTTGTTAAATAATAAGTAATTCAATAAATAATAAATAAACCAAATGAATTAATTCTTAAAAATCATGAATCATTTTTAAAAATTATTAATAATAGACATTATACTTACTCTTCTTCTCTTCTCATCCTATAAAGTGCTGGATGTGAACCATATTGATTTAGCAGATACTTTATATGATCCATTAGATTTATAGGATTTCTTCCAGCATAAGGTTCAATGTGAGGTGCAATCTTGAGCTGATACCTGTGAGCTGCATCTAAGAGATCTGGCATAATAGAGTCAGTATTGTCTGTACTACTTGGTGGGGTCCACGAGACTACTGCCACTCCTATTTAAGAATTTGATTTCTATTAAATAAGTACTATTAAGAATATATATAAATAAAAAAAATAGCATGTTCAATATTCTGGTTAATAAATAATGATAATAAAATAATAATATTATTCAACAGTAAATTAAGTAAAACCCACCAATGCCAGCTTCCTTCAATTGCCGCATGTGCAAGTCAATGACTTGTGGATCCAGTGAGCTATAGCATCCTAAATTTGGGTAATAATTAGCACCAATGTCAGCTGGAGGCATATGAGTGCCTTCTGGAAATACCCTTTTATCATTCTTCTTCCAATTTGGTAAGATATCATGATTCCAGTGTTTCCACACACCATCGTACTCCATGGAGCGATACCAGGCATAGTAGAAGATGTGTACGTTATAATTAGGCTTAACAATTACACTATTGTTCAAAAGAGGCAGGACCTTGTTTCTCATTTTTCTGGACATCCTGGCTATCTTGTTCTGAACCATCCTTTCTCTCATTTCTCTGTACCTTTTCTCATTATTTTCTTTTCTGTTGTCACTAAAGAGATTCAAATTTAATTAGTTGCAAGCACAATCTAATTATAAAAATACATATAAAAATAATTAAAATATTAAATTTTTTTCGATTCTAGTTGTTTTACATTACTTTTAATTGAGTAATTAAGTTTTTTCAATAAGAATTTTAAAACATCTTAGCAAGTACTTTATTACAAAAAGAATTATAGATATGAGCATTTATTTAATAAAATCAAATTTTAATAATTTAAAGTAAAGTGAAGTTAAATAGTAATCATGTAGAGGAAAGCAAAAGAGTATGAATTCTTACCGAGTGGCCTGCGGAGTAGTTGAAGATGCTTCAGTTGGCTGATTTGCCAAAGTGCTCCATTCGATTGCAGCTGTGACAGCTTGTGGCTGGCACTTGACTGACTCTAAAGGTGACAGTTTCACAATTATCACAGCAGCCATTAGCGTTGACAGCACCAGCACTATAGCTGACAGATAGAAGCACTTTCTCAGCGACACCGCTGTTATCAGATTACCAAAGAACATGTTGGTGGACTATATATTGGCCTCGATGAATTAATATCAAATGTATATCAACCACTTAATACTTAATAATCAGTCCTTGTCTCAATTGTGCATTTAACAATAATAAAAAATCAATTATGTGCAAAAGCTCAACCAGCTTATCCGACAGCCTCGATAGAGCACATATTTCAGTTGGAACAACTGAAAAATCGGTTAATTTTAATTGCACATAGAATGACTCCGGGACTCGAGTGCCGGATTTAATTTTCTGCGGCGCATACACACAAACACGCACACCCACAGGTAGAACAGTAGGTATATGCAGGAGTGGGAAATCGATATTTCCAGACGGCCGCAGCCGAAACCGCGCAAAAAATAAACAACAGCACCAAAATCAAGTGTGTGCTGCACTGTCACACAAACACAGTGGAGTCGCAGCTTTTTGCGCACTGTGTTATTTAAAAAAAAAGGTCCCGTGTCTAGTCGTGGAAATAGCAGATCGCGTAATTCCGAACGTTTCTTATATATCTGTCTCTGTCTGAGCGTTGGCGAATTGGTGGGGTGGTGTAAGGGGTTGAGTGCGCGAGAGGAAAAAAAGGGCGTCGCGGAAAAGTCGACACTGCGTCTTCGGGCAATTCTTTTCCCCCGAGGCCACGAACTTTTTTAAGAGCCTCGCATATTGGCGTGGATTACGAAGGGCACAAAACGCTTATATTCCCTCGTTTCTTCGTCTACCCTCGCGATGATTATTTCCGGGCGGTCGTCCGATGATCTTGCGTTTCGAGTCTCTCCTCCGCAGAGTACGTGTCTCTCCTCTCGCGCGGCACGACACTCGACACAGTCGACACTGACAGAATCCCTGTGCGCGTGTGTACATATGCCTCAAGTATACGTATATGTACCAGGTAGTATATATGTATAGTTACCGACTACCCGAGCTATCACTTTAGCGCTTACCTTTACTACTTCAACAACCCTCTACAGTCCATGTGGGGGTGGGGGACCAATGGTACGGTCTGAGCGCAAGCGCGATTCGCAGCGTGTTTGTCCCGGACGCGGGACGGTTCACTTTTAGTTTTGGAATTTCTCTTTATGTAGGATAAATAGATAAGCAATTGCTATTTCTAAGTCAATCTGAACTTTGCACAATGTTATGAGTCTTTTTGAGTGACATTTTGATCCTTTTCCTAGAAGCAATGCGTATTTTAAAAGATGATGAATTTTTGATAAATGCAATTTAGAAATTCGTGCTATCAAAGGAAAAAATACCCTTTTTTCTTAGATCTAGTAGCGGGTCGTATAATGCAGGTCACTATCATAAGAATTAATAATAGATAAAAGTGATTTTATATCGAATCAATTAGTTATCATTGATCACTACAAATAAACTGTAACTAATAATTATATGGACTAGAAATGTAATTTTTAAAAATGCCATTCTTAAAATTACGTACATCTGACAGCTAGTTTTCTCAATATTGGGTGCAGTCGTTAGGTGCACATATATATATATATACCCCAATTATATAAATATTATCCCAATTATATCCCAATCATAGATATTATCAAAAAATAAGACGTCTAATTTTACTATGTATGTAATTGGGATCAATACCATTTTAATTATAGTTATTCATTAGCTACTGATCAATATTTTAGTTTATAATTAGCGAGAACCGGACGTATTAGATTGACCTGCAAACGAACCTTTCTCATTGAATTTTCAGTAAATCATTTATGTAATCCAATAGGTTTAAAATATTCGAGTGAAATCTCGAATTGATTCCATGTTGCTTCCTATTTCAAATATCACTATTTTATGTGAATACAATTGCTAAATTTCAATTGTAACAACGAATCTCAAAAAAAAATTGAAGTTCTGTAAGCCTTATGATAAATTAAAAATTATAAGTTCAAAGAAAATTTTCATATATTCATGTAATCATCAAAACTATAAAAGAGAAATAAATGTATATATAGTTATACACTTACAAAATTCATGCTATAAATGTGCAATAGATACACATACGTATTTGTATGTAGTTATATGAAATTTTCAATTTGTTCAAATTAATATTTTAGACAAAACTCTTTCATTGTTTTTATTGTCAAATAATGATCCAAAAATTGTAATTAAATGTAAAACATAAAATAAATTATAAATGATTAGTTCCTATAGTGCCCGTATGTTGTGAGTCATTGTGCACTGCGTTGACACTGGACAAATACAAACAGTGTAGAAATTCACGAAATTGTGAAAATTTCGGTAGTCTGGGAGTTTTGGGGTCACTGAGCATTAAAGTGACATCAGTAGAGAATGAACGCTTATCTACAGCAATGACCGTGCGCAGCAAGACTAATAATCGAATTTGAATCTGTATAGGATCTAGATTTGGTTTATGGTTAATATACACGAAAAGGTCTAAAACACCGTTAAATTATTGGCATAGACATCTATTTTAATTATAAATAGATTCCGTACTTTTTTCAACAAAGGGATTGGTTGTTGGCAGTAGTATTAGTCCGCTTTAGTCAGCCATTTGTGCATTTTTTAATGTACATTATAGAACAACTAAAAAGAGTTTAGTATTTTACATTACAAAAAATTTAGAATTATTTAGAAGAAAATTCTAAAGCTTATAGAATTTAAAATTATACTATAAGTTTCAGAAGCTATTTTTCTCGAAATAACTATTTCCAAAAATGATTTCTAAAAGTTCTTAAGGATGTAATTATTAATGAAGCATTTCGAAACTCCAATTCATATATTATTCACGTCTCAAACAAAATTGTGCAAGGATTTATAGTGAAAAAATAACCACTGAAGAATTCGTATATAGCTTGTATTAGCTAAAATTGAACTTACCTATTTGGAAGATGAATTTCCTTATAACATTTAGCGGTAATATCCTTTAATATGAATCTTTATATTATTATAATGAATATAACGTTTTTCATGCATATTAGTTAATGTGCACGAATGGTGCAAAATATTTGATTTTGAGATTAAATGATGGTGGCATTTCACTAAGTAATAAACACTTAATTTATTCGGAAATGTTCAGGACAATATAAGCTCGAATTTTTACGTGTAAATTCCTATTCGATATATTAGACAATAGCCACGTAATGGCATTTTGTCGGAAAATCCCACAGGCCTTTACTTTTAAGTTTATATTTTCAACATCTTAACTAGATTACGCTACTATTGGGAGGAAACAACTTCGACAGTCCAGAACTCATGCAAATTACGTGGCAAATACGATGTTTGGGCTGGCCAATTTTCTTTCCGCATATGTGTATACTATTTTTTTTGCCTAGCGAGGACGAAAATACAACATTCTCAAACAGGCGCCAGGAGTGAAAGTGGTACTTTTGGCCCGCTAGTCAAAATAGTATAGTAAGTACACGTTACTCGGGAGGAAAATTAGTCAGCAATTTACACGAGTTCTGGACTGCCCAAGTTTTTTACTCCCTACTGGCGTAATCTACTATTATTTACGTGCTGTCTTTTATTTACTGCCACAGTATGAATGACACGATTTTTTTTCCTTTTTCATTTTCTACCAAAAATGAAATATATAATAATAACACCAACCTAAGTAGAATTTAAAATGACTCATACGGAATCCGCATATTAAAAAAAGGCTCGAGCCTATACATGAAAATAAGTGAGAATTTTAAATATAAAAAATATTTATAAATTAAAAATCTAATTTAATGAGACTGAAAAATTGCATGAAATTACATACATATAAGGGCTTCTAAGTATAAGAAATTTTGATCTATTTTCCCATTAAAAATCTAGACAAGTTGCATTAAA
This sequence comes from Megastigmus stigmatizans, assembly GCA_900490015.1. Taxonomy (NCBI): domain Eukaryota; kingdom Metazoa; phylum Arthropoda; class Insecta; order Hymenoptera; family Megastigmidae; genus Megastigmus; species Megastigmus stigmatizans. Next base: position 23,713 of record UELV01158047.1, read on the forward strand.
ATTAGTTGCGTACTTGTTAGAAAACAGCATTATTAATTTACACGTTGTTAATGACATCATAACACGCGGTAATAAAATTTTGGCTACATTTTCTGTCCCTGTTTTAATAATCTTATGTATATTTATTTTAAACATTAAGAAATATTACTTATGTCGACTATACTCTACTATAAACTGACAAACATTTTTTTATTGATCTTGCAGTCTAATCAATATTAATGGGCAATCAGATTGCCCTTGTTTATAATCACCCCCGCAGAATATGAAATAAACTTATATTCAACCCTGAAAAAACATATATTAGTAAAGGACAATCTGATCGCCCCCCACCACCCAAACGCCCTACGTTTCGAGCCCGCTTCGGCTCCTCCTCAGGGACTGAAATAAAAAGCGTGTTTAGCCTCCTTATATCCCCACTCTCCCCCCTCTCCCCTTTAACAACTTCCCATTACAACTTAAATTAATAAAGAATGATAAATGTTATCTAATTTACCTGACTCTATCATTAAATTTATATTATTTCGATTCCTTAGAATGTGGATACTCTCAAAACACTCCCTCTTATATTTATTACTAATTCCCTGTTCTAAAACCTCCACACTCCCGAAATCGAAAGAATGCAAACAATTCAAACAATGTTCTTTTAACCCTGAAGTAAAATTTGTGGTCCGAAAAAAGAAAAAAAAATGTATGAACATCAATATAGTTTACGGACCACAAATTTTACTTCGGGGTCTGTCTTAGTACCCTGCTCCGTTCTAATCGTTAAAGCCTGTATGAGGGTATGATTAAGGCGCTCCACTAAACCGTTAGCC
>UELV01158053.1:0-17552 GCA_900490015.1 Megastigmus stigmatizans
AATATGAAAGGTATTAAACCTTATTTAGAATGGTTTGTAATCTAAATCGGAATAAAAAATTGCTATTACTTATTTTAAACAATTGTGGTTCGAAAGGCTCAATACCTCATATCTTAAAAGAGCAGTCGAACAGTTTAATTCCACCCATATCTAAAAATATTATATCTATATTTTTATTGTCTAATCTTTAAAAAAAGTAATATGTAAATGTCTTACTTATAATTTTCGAAATACTGCTTGGTCGAAACTGTATGTTTTCTTTTATCGTTTGTCGAAAATTAAGTATTCTATTTTATTATTATTCTAATACTGAAATTCGGTGTATTAGACATTCGCAAATTATTATGTTGCATATTTTCATATTATTATTTACAAATTTATAAAATATTTATAATTTTTTTTAAAAATCGAATAATTAAAATAGACATTCTAAATTAATAAATTCGAAAGAAATCGCAAATCTTAAAGGAGCAGTCGAAGAATTTAACCCCACCCGGAGATTTGATAGATATTTTGTAGGTCTTTGTAGTAATATTTCAGACATTCATACTCAAATATTTGTTGTAGGTAAATCCAATTGAACAATTACTCAACTACCTCCATCCATCCGAATGTCTCGCTTATACAAGACGTCTCCTTCTTCTGTTTGCAGAGCACATGAAGCGGCCGTCATCAGGCGCACCTGATCGCTAAGTCAGCCGGCACTTGTCGCGCGCAACGCAGCGACGACGAGGACGAGCCTCAACTCGCCGCATAGCCACAAGCTTTAGCACCGCCACCACGACGACGACCTCGAGCCTTACCTCGAGCTCCACCGGCCATGAGGCAGGTGGTGGTGCTGGAGCCGGCGGGCAGCGTCCTCGTGATAAGGCAGCACTCGCTCCCGGGCTCGGCCACCGCCACTGGCTGCTCGGCCCTCGCCGCCGCCACCGCCGCTCCCGGCCAACACCATCGCAATGCCCTCGAGGCGAGGACTGCAGCCGGCCACCAGCGCACCGTTAACAGCCTTAACACGCCCGCCGACCACAATCAGAACAGAATCGTCGTCGTGCGCTCCTCGACTGTCACGGTGGGTATATCGTACTCGACAGTTCTCTCCCTCTCTCTCTCTCTCTCTCTCTCTCTCTCGTTGTAATTCGCATGATTGAGAACAGCTATGAGCCGCCCCCTCCTTGCGTCCGCGCGGCCAGTACCTTATGTCCGCCGGGATGCGGTGCAGCAGCTTGTTCTCCCGGTTCTCCGGCTATGCATATTGGATTAAACGCGACGCTACTGATGCTGCCCCTGCGCAGCTGATGGGGTCGGGTAATTCTTTGCTGAGGTTACACGCGGTCGGTGCTTCTGTCCGCGCCTGGAGACTTACTCCGGTCGGCTTGTTCGTTGCAGCCAAGCTAGCTCTTTTGAATTGGCGCCTTTAGCAAACGAACGGGGGATATTTTCGTGAAATTTCAATCATGCGCTCTCATTTACAGATGTGTTACAAATAGAAAATAAACGGGAGCTCATTTGGAATCTTCCCCGCGTCTAAATGGTTGATGAAAGCGGAAGCTGCGACACATTCCACCTCGCTAAACAATTCACAACCGCGCTCGACCTAATTATAAAAGACGCGCGCGCGCGCGGACCTCACGGTTAAAGCAGAAAAAACAACTCGGAATCTGCATACCGAGTCCAAATTCCATTGTGAGAAAATTTAGCGTGAGAAGGCATAGCAGCGGTTGAATAGACTGGATAAGCTCGGAGAAGGGGGAGTGTGCGCCTATAGCCGCAGCAGCCGACCTCTAATTGCATTAGTGAATAAATGGTCGTCGCGTTACAGAATCCTTTGCAGGCGGCTACGTCGACGGAGAACAACGGGACCAGCGTCAACAGTCTCGTCACCGTCAGCAACGCCCGCAGCAGTCACGGCCTCAATGGCAATGTCAGCGTCAGCGTCGCCAAGCCCACCGAGAACGACGTCAATCGCGATGAGAGCGCTACGACTGCCGATCGCCAGTCCAGACAAGCCAAGGATAGCGCCGAGTCCACTGGTGTCAACGAACTCAAGACCGACCTGCTCACCACTGATGCTGCCCTCTGCAACGGTGAGTCGCTACTTTTCTTTTTCTCTTTCGAGCTTTCAAAAGGGAATATTCCTTCTGCCAATGTGTTAGGAATTCTGTCGCAAGCCAGGTACATTGCTTTAGTATAAATTAGTATTATAAGAGTCAATTTTACATTTTTTGCACATTTACGAAAATCATGTTCGCGAAACAGCAACATTGAGACTTACAAAAGTTAAGATAGTCCCTTATTCAATGACGCGGCGATTTATTATACTTACTTCATTCCTATATTTTGAAATTAATCTTATTAGAAATGGTTATTAAAATCAGACTGAAGGCATCAAACAATTTATTGACTGCCCTGCGCTTCAACGTCATTTAATTATCTACAAAATTTGTATAAAATAAAAATTATCATATCTTTCTCTAAAATTTAATAACTTAGATATATAGGTCACACGAATGAAATTTCTGAAGATTTAGAGCTCGTATTATTTTCTGTAATTTCTCAAGGGATCAGTTTAATGAATAAAATTACAAGTAAAGTATTATGTAATAAGGATTCCATTAAAATGTTCTGATAGCTTGTCACACTGCTGTTACAAAAGGATTTTCAAATGAAACACATTCTAGATTTCATTTGCATTAAATATAACTAATAATTTAGCATTTAAATTATTTAAATAAAATGTTAAAATTTTAAAGTCAGTCTATTTTCTCCGATATTGTTGAATGATTAAAAATTCGTTTCTTTTTCTGGCAAATTACACCTTGACTAGTTGGAAAAAATTGCAATTAAAGTACGAAGATCAATAAATTGATCATAAAATAAAGAAACCCGCTATCGAAGAGATGCTCTAAAAGAAAATCAGAAACCGTTTGTCTTCGCGACTTCCCTTTCATGCAAGGCTTTTGTTTACGGGGATATAAAATAAATCATACGCAACATGCACGATGTCCGAAGATCAATGATTTTTAGATAATAATATAGTTTGGAATGCATTTCAATACTTTCATAAATTTTACCTAACATTATGATTTTTGACTTTATGTAATTTATGAATCTAAAATATTCAAAGTACTTGCCGTTTGCTGTGATTTGTTGAAAAGTCGACTCTTCGTCTTGAAATTATTTCTTGAAATTCTAAAGTATCATTCAAGATTCCTAATAATTTATTAAAGAATGTAAACATTTTTGTACATCTTGAAAAATAAATCAAATAAAGAAAAAAAGAGTTTACAGATAAAAATGTGACTCCGTTTTGGATAGGATTTTCAAATTAATATTTTTCTTCGATGTAGAATAAACAAACAACAGTTTTTCAATTTTCAGGGTAGAAATAAGAGAACATCTTAAGTAATAATTTGTAATCAGTAGACTATTCCCACTATCAAATATTAAAATAATGTGGAGAATTAAAGTAAACAATTGACAATATTTCTTATCCTATACTAACGAGTTCTAAAATAAGAAAAAAAATCACATTTATCATCCATGCTTCAGAATATATTCCCCACAATTGAAGCTTCAAAACTCATCTCGAGTCCGACAATCGCTTTCTCGATCCATAAATTTAGAGTGCGCCTAGCTCAATCACGAAAGGAAAGCCTCTTCTCCACGCACGTGTCAGTCGCAAAAAGAAACCACCTGACACGAGAATCGGCCCAATCGTCGGTCGTAAAACGGCGCGATTCAAAAATCGCCTCGATCGCTGCCGCTGTCAGGGCGCACAATGGAGAGCGGCTCGCCGCGAGAGCCCCGTGTAATCGATTTGGAACGAGCCACACTCGGAGAGCATAAAGAGGCGCCTCGACAATGCAAACGTCAAACGTAAACACAATGGTCGGACCGATTCAATGGCGACGCAAAAAAGTCCAGCTTCTTTGCGAGCGAAGGGGGTTGGGAGTAGAGGAGGACGTTATTCCGCTAACGGAGATCAACAGCAAAACATCAACAAGCGCTTTAAGCTCAAATAGCCCACTTTTAGCCATCCTCATTCCGGTTCTTCTTGTTTTTCTCTGTTATGTTGCTCTTTCGCTAAACTCGCTTCCGTAAAAAGCGCATCGACTGGTGTAGCCTTGTTTTCGCGCCGGCGAAAAACTTTTCCTTTCTTCTTTCGTTCCCCGCTTTCCCTAGATTCGCGCTTTCAAGGTCAGAAAGTTTTCCGCGCGCGCCCTGGGACGTGGGCTTGTAATGTATGGCGGAAGTAGTGGCTCGAGAGCGTCGAGAAGTCGATTATTGGATGAAGCTTTTCAGTTTCTTCCTTCTCGATCGTATCGATTTCAGATTAATGTACTGCTCGTCGGTCTCGTAAACTTGGACGTTATTTTGACAGGCTGTTTCTTTATATGTGAAAGCAGCGAGATAATAAATGAGTTAGATGCTTAAGGCGCCACTCAAGTCTTACCCATCTCCCACATCATCTACTTGCTCACTTACAACGTTCGTGCAGTTAAGACGAAAGTTTTAAACGAGGAACTCGATGAATATGGAAAATTTATCTCTTAAGGAAAATGTATAAAGTGCATTTTAGTAAAAATACTTGTAAAAATTTCAGTAGAAAATTAAGCTTTTAGATAAAGTAGTGGGAGCGGAGCTTTTTAACTCAATTTTTCCGATCAAAAAGAATTTATTTCCGTTTTTCTAATCAAAAAGGTTCTACCTGGTGAAATTTTATATTAAAATACCGTGATCCATGCATACATTTGAATAAACAAGTCCATACAATTCATGCAGAAAAATTCTTTGAACACATTGTTAGATTACCAAGGTCGTAGTAAACTTATGCAAATTCCACAATCGCGGCCAAAATTTTTAGTAACACAGAGTGAAAATTCTAAGTCCATCCAAGCGCACGCATTCCAGTATTCGAACAGCGCAATGCTTCAAATGCATGTGTAACGCAACAAAGCGAATTACCTTTGGATTACTTGGGAATCGCTTGAAGTTCACGATCGAGGAGAACATAGAGGGAGAGAAAGAGAGAGAGAGAGAGAGAGTAAGAGAGAGAAAGCATGCGTGTGACGTTCCCGAATGCTCGTTCTTTCGTGAATATTAGGCCAAACGCGCGAGTGAGGTCGCGATTCATTTTGTCTCCCTCTCTCTCTCTCTCTTTCTCTCTCTCTCTCCCTCTCTCCATCTCCGTCTAACCGAGCTCCCGTGTAAGCCGACGGCTGCTGCGGTGTTGGGCGGCGGCGGGGTGGCTATACATTTCTGCGCGGATAATTCCGTTCGCTGTAATTGGGATTATAGTTTACGACGCTTAACTATGGCGCGGCCCGCGGCGGCGCGAAACCTGGGATTTGCTCTCTCCTCCCAGTCCGCACCCCCCATCCCTCCCCCGTCCCTTCCCCTCCCCCAGTCCCCCTGTGCCTCGACGCTTCGCTGCACTCTGCATGTGTGTGTGGGCGTTTTCACGTGTTGGTAGATGTAAAGGTAAAGCTCCAGGACACGTGTGGGCTTGACTATCTTTTAGTGGCTGGTAGGGGGGTTGAGAGTTACGTCGCGTTTATTGCGCGAAGCTGCTGCTGCTACTGGTGCTGTTGGTACTGTTGGTGCTCCTATACTGTGACTCTGCCGCCACTTATACGAGGCTCTGTCTTTGTATGTTTGTGTTTGGCCTGGCAGCTGTCTGTGTATCTTTAGAGTTTTATCTTTGTGTGTGTGTTTTAGGGAATAAGGTGTCTTTAAGAGAACGTGGAGTTAGGGGTGAGTTTTCTCTCTCTCTCTCTCTCTCTCTCTCTCTCTCTTTCTTTCTTCTTTTACGAGCAGCTCGCGTGGCTGTGCTACTTTGCGACTCTTCGATGTTGATTGCCATGGCCGTGCTGCTATCTTAGAAGGTGTATACACTCGCAATCGTGTCGTATATGGCTAGAAGGAGAGAGAGAGGGAAAGAGAGCGCGCGAGGGAGAGATAGCGAGAGACACAGCTAGAGAGGAATAACTATTTTTATTCGCGAAATTGCTTGATTGCTTTATTGTTATTTTCCTCGCGAAAGTTCGTATACACTCTACCCCCTTTTTTCCTTTCACGGTCTAGAGTATTTTTGATCGTTTATGGCGGCTGCACTCTCTATTCGTTCGATCTATCTTTTTTTTTTTAATTCTCTTTCTGGTTTTGTTTTAATGGTCTGCTTATTGCTTCCTCGAGGGGAAAGCTTTGTATCCAATTCGTTTTTTCGGAAGTTTTTTTGACCGACAAATGCGTTTTATGACCACAAGGGGCTGAATATTTAGTTATTCGAAAGTGCATTTGGAAGTCAATCTGGCTTCTCTGTTTCAGAATTCTTTTCAAGAACCTAAAATTTATAAAAATGATTAAGATTATATTTTTATCCTTCTTTTTAAAAAGCAGATTTTGTTCGAAGAAAAGCAGGTTAAATTTTAAATTTGTATTTTTTATGCTCTAGGAAATTCGAGATATAAAAGTCCATCCATTAAGTAAGCAATATCCATTTCCTTGGTCATTACTCTTCAGAGAACCTGAAACACACAAGTTCTAAAATCCATCTTTAGTAATTTTCTCAATCTTAAAATATAAAAATATAATCTTACAGTTGTTTCAAAATTAAAAGATACTACGATTTTATTATCAGTGAATTCTAAAAATCACTTCCCGCGCCGTAAGGAAAATATATTCTCACATCTACTTAATACTCAACTTCAGGAGTATATGAAAACTGTAAACACAATACTCAGAGGTCGAGCTTTTACTGGCCGACACGTTAGTTCATTACATATTGAACGAATCGAATCCCCAGACATCAGGGGCCACGTGTGCACCGCCTGCTATTCGCGCTCGCCTCGTAAAAGATCCTTTTCTTACTTTTATCGCTCAAACAAGTGTTGCGCAAGAAATACCACGTAATAACGCGCGGCTACGGGTCGAAAAAGGCAGGGAGCAAAAACAAGGTAAAGCGCTTGTCCGCCGTTATTATTCAGATGGAAGTCACCATATACATATATGGGGTTATACTTCCAAGTTCGTCGGGCCTGGAACATCGCGGCTTTCAACTTTCGTCCTTACCCATACACTTGCACAGTCTTGCCTTCTTCCTTATCTGCTCCAGGTCTCTATTATTTAAATTTTAAATGAACCCGATCGAGCCGCGAGAGAGAGAGAGAGAGAGAGAGAGAGAGAGAGAGAGAGAGAGAGAGAGAGAGAGAGAGAACGTCTCGCCCTAGGGATAAAAACTGTTTGACTTGCATGAATTATCTTACATTAAAGGTTTGCCTTCGTCGGCGACTAAAAGAGAGAAAGAGAAGACGATCGATTCCGTGTAGGTACACGATACAGTCTTTTTTGCGGCAAAGCGATATAGATATGTGTAATCTGGGCATCGATTGATTAATATCGTGCATTCTAACTGGAACTCGCACTTCGCGAAGCATCGCTGACTCTGTCTTTTTCTATAGCCTGGCTTTTTATATGGACGCGTAAAAAAAAAGGACAGGGGGAATAAATGAAACGGAGATACCTACAATGTTAAAATTTGAAGAGAGTTGTAAAACTCGAGCCTTGGTTCGTTAAACTTTGAACACCTTTTGCTCATGTGGACGGAGTATGCTTATCTTGTAAATAATGTAGCTGTTTAGGAGTGTCAACTCTGGGTCACGGATTTTCAGAAAATTCGTACTGCCTGCTGACGTCAATCGACAGCAGTTTTTAGGCCTGAATAAGGAAATTATAATCGTAAGTTTAAAATAATCCTTGAAAATTCAACTTTAATTATGTTATATAATTCGCCTTCAATTAAAATCTCTGTTTTGTCTTTAAATGCTGGATAATATTTTTTACTTATTTTTTTCATAATTTCCAAAACTTTTATCAAATTCAATAAAACTGATGTCTTTTATTTATGGCTAAAGGATCATTTACGTTTTTATCAAGGTCGCTTTTTATTGATTTTTTGAAAATATTACTGTATATATTACCTAAATAACCCGCTGTGTTTATAACCGAAGCATTTAAGAGTTCGCTATACGCAGTTCGTGAAAATTAATCATTTGATGTCAGAAAGCGCCTCCTAGAATTTCATGAGTCCGTGACCGGGAGATATAACATTCTTTTCGTATAAAGTTTCGACAAGTTTCATGCTTCGGTATATTACATTAAATTTTGCAAATTAATTTATTACCTAGGTATTTACTTATTGTTTGCAGATCATAATAGCTTGTGTCAAAGTAAATCCTTTAAATACCAAATTTCGTTCTAGTTTTATTTAAAAAAGTATTTAATTAATAATTGCATTTCATTAGTTTTAAACAATAAAACCATCGTGATAAGAAACATAATTAATCGTCATCAAGCCTTTAACTTATGCTTTTCATCAACTAATTTTTTTTCAATTTCAACCCATTCCATTTTCACACATTGCACATAATCTCAAAACCTTTCTTCTACAATAGCCAATTGATGAAATGCACTAATAAGCCTTCGCGAACGTTGAAGTAACAGAAGGAGCGTTCAACGTTAACGACTGCTAAACCGCGAGATAAAAATCCATCGCGCGGCCTACACGTGCTGATTCGATCCTTATTCACTTTGCTCCCCGACCTCGTGCGCGCTCGTAGCAGTGTAAGAAAGGATAAAACAATCAAGCCCCTGTTCTCTCATCCCCCGTTGCGCGCGCACCCCCGCGCGCTAAGTCCCAATTTCAGACATGCGCCTAGAGCATCGAAAGAAAAAAAAGGAGCTATACAACGCCTATCGCGGCGCGCCCGGCCGTTTATATTGATTCGTTATATCGGCAAAGCCTTCGCTGACTCGCCGCGCATTCCAAACGAAGGAGCAGAAGAAGCTGTGTGCGAAGCCAGACACGTTTCTGGAGAGAACGAGGAAGGGAGAGGCTGCAAGCAGCAAGAGGCCTTCGCGAAATTTAGATGTTTATTGAATTTGGAGAAACGATCTTTTTATCTGGAGCGCGCGACCTCCGAGACTTATTCTGCTTTTGCGATCAAGATATTTCTTTACAAAAATTAATTTGGCTTTAAAAGAATATTATTAATATCGGATCTCTCAGCTCTCTTGAGACATTCTATCGATAAGGTCAACCAATTAGCATCGTTTTCTAGTGTTTATTAATCACATGATTAACTCCACATTTATTATAAATTTTATTTCAGTCTATTAATATTTTCTCGGCGTCCTTTTCCATTGCATCATTGTGTGTATAGTAAGAGAACACTTTTTCATCGAAAAGATACGATTTATCTTCTTATTTTGCTTAAGAGTGACAAAGAGAGAATTCCAATGTTGATTTGCGTTAATAATCATGTGAAAGTTCCTGCAGAATGATGCGAGTGAAGAGGAGCGACAAGTAGCGAGAGCGAGAGGAAAGTTTACGACGCATATTGCATTCCGCGCTCTCTCTCTCTCTCTCTCTCTCTCTCTCTCTCTCTCTCTCTCTCTCTCTCTGTGTGTGTTTCTTCCCTCTCTCACTTCCTCTCGGGATTCCAGACAAAGGTTCAAAATTATGGGCTGAGTGGGATTACTTTTAATTCAATTTCAACCCGACAGTGTGTGAAAATTTCGTCTTTTTATTCTGCGCTTGAAAAAGCTGCGTAGACTGATAGGTTGTTGAGAGATATATCGAATACTTCATTGTGCCAGAGTAACGCCTCTTAGGTATATATACATTTCATTTTAGGTGTAAACATATCTATGAGATTTAACGATAATGAGTGGTGCAGGGTACGAAATAATTCTTACGTCATTAACTAATGTATCAAAATGTTTTTATAATATTTTTTTTTTACAATTAATTTGAAGAACAAAAAAAAATAAAATACTCATTAACGGAGTTCCGGAAAAAAGTATCGTGTTAGATTACGAAAAGAGGGACGTGTTTAGATTTCCATATAGCTCGAGGGCAACTAACTAAAGCGAGACCTTTGTTCTGCCGTCAAATGTAATTGCTTGAACTCCGTGGCATCTTTAATGTTCTAACGCATAGCCGACGACTTCGCTAAACAGTTTTAGATGCAGTTCTCACGAATGTGTATTTAATGCCTTTTCAAGGACCTTTCAAAGTCTATTTTTCGAGTTTCGTCCAGAAACTAAAGAGTAATTCCAGAAAGTTCTTTCCATTTTCAGCGAAAGAAGGATATTCTTGCATAGCACAACGCGTGAAAAAGTCATAACGTGTTTAATTACAGAACTTTTATGCTGGTTAATTGTATGTATTTACTAGAAGTATTGACTCAAAAATCTTCATTTTTGTGAAACAGGCTGACATATATCTATTGCATTTTTTATTTTACTATGTAACAAAAAAGAATCAATAATTAATATTCTTTGTAGAATACGTTTAAATTTGTATTCATAATATATTACAATGAAAGATTTTTAGGATAAAAATGAGCTTAAAAGCGGAATGTCGTACATGCTATAATTTCAGAAAATCTCTGCTAAAGTATAGATATAATATAACGAGAGAGCTGAATTGTTCTACTGCATTCATATACATGTCACTTTTAACTTTGCTTTTCTCTGCTTTATCTATAGAACGAAGAGAGCGTACTTCTTTAATTTGCGTTTTCAAGTTCTCTAAATAACTGCTATAAACTTTTCTTTTCTCTCCAGTATCAGTTATCTCAGCACAATCAGAAAAATAATCTTTTCATCTCAAATGTAAGATGTTATTAATTATAACCCCCATAAGTCAACTACACATATGTACACGAAGAAAAGATTCCTTTTTGAATACAAGTAAATATAATTATCTTTTGAAAGAGTTTTTTGCTTCCGGGTAGAAGAAGTTTTTTCTGAAATAAAGTATCTGTATTATTGAATATAACATTGTTTAAATCAAAGAAACGTTTACTAAAAAGTAAATTTACTAATTCAATTCTACTATATATCGGTACGAAGAGTCATTAATTCCTTTTACCAAAAAGCCATCGGCTAACGGAAAGAAAATAGATAATAATCGACAATTTACGCCTCAAAGCCCAATCGTGCATCCAGAACAGGCGGGAAGCATAAACAAAGAATAAATAGACCAGTTTTGATGCTAATTTCTAAATCAGACTTCGATAGGAGAGTGAGCGGTGAAAGTGAGAGAGATGAAGAAAGCAGGAGAGAAAAAAGAGAGAAAAGAGAAAAGACCAAACTAATGAATAACCTTCGTGTGGGTCGAAGAAGCTATTCGATTTACTTAATCTGGAGAGAATTGAGAAGCGGATCGTCGTCCGACGGCGCGCGAAGCTTCAGCTGATGTCTGTCTGTGTAAGGCTGCGGGTATATAAAAGGGCCGAGTCAAGTAGTCGATAAAAATTCATCGACTTGCTCGCCTCTATATATGTATATGTATATAGGTTTGTGAGTGTGTGTCTGTGTGAGCGTGTGTGCGTCTGTGCGTAAGTAGGCTATTCGGGTGTTATATAGCAGTGATTCGCCAGCACGTGGCGCTCAGTCAATAGATTTCCAATCGAGCCGCGCTTGGCTAATGTCTAGACGCTCAGCTACGCGTTAATGGCTCAATACGTTTTTACGTTATTCCGGTATAGTAATATGTAGAGCTTTTGTATATAGTTTGGGAACGGGAAGCTTACGGAGAGGTGCGTAGGACAGCAAATGATTGAGATGATTGTTATCGCGTGATTGAATGTTAATGAGAGAAATTTTGAAATCAATCGAGCGGATGATTGATGTGTAATTAAATTCTGACAGTAATTCAATTCTCATGGTTAATTAAGTTAACGGTTAAAATTGCTTTTCTTGTCGACAAGTGTTGAGGGTTGTCTTGGTATTATTCGCGTTTTCTTTTAGTGGGAAGTGAAACTTTTCAGGTGACGTAAATGTGACTAGCTATTAGTCTATGTTGTGCTTAATGGGAGATGCATGTTTAACGCGTAAAATATTTACGACTTCTAAGAAACATTAATGCACTGGTAACTCATTATTATACGCTATTTTAGAATAATGTTTAAAAATTCTGAGTAGGTATTTTTAAGCCTTAGAAAAAATTAATATAAATGAAAGAAAATAAACGTTATGAGAGTAATTTAATTCCTGGAAATGAATTAAATATAGTTTAGAAGTTGCACTTTAATTTTGGATCGGAAAACTTTCTAACGTAATTATGAAAGCTTATAATTAAAACTGTTTAATTGCTTTTCCTAGTCGATTTCTAATTAAGTCTTCTCATAAAATCAATCGTCCGTTACGATAATTTTATATAAGTATCCTAAATTATGACATCCTAATTAAGTAGATTAATAGCGCGAAATATCGTATTATTTTTATATTTAAGTAGTCGATATTTTCTTTTACAATGTCTAAAGCACTTTGAAACCAAATCTCAATCAAACTTAGCTGGATCAAATTTCATTTGTACCCTGTTAATTTGAAATCGTGTTAAGATTCCTGTTCGCCAAACTCTCAAATATCTGAGTCAACTTAAAGCCAATATTGACTAAACTTGTGTCTCTTCTACTTTTTGCTCTCTTCCCCATAAATCAGCGCAACGCTCAGCCCATCACACGCGTCCAGCAGCAAAATTCGCATTCACCTCTTCGTGTCGGATCGCCTCATGGTCGGGTTTCACCGCTCATATCGAATTCAGTTGTGGAGTGAATATCTGCGTGCGGAAATGAAACGCGTTGCCGATCGCCGGAGTTTTCGGTATTGCCCGCCAGTGCGGCGCGTGCCAGCCATATACACGCTGTACAGTAGCCGTACACGACCTTTATACCGTCTCATCCTCCGTATATTCTCGGATACATCCCCTCATGTTCCTCTCTCTCTCTCTCTCTCTCTCTCTCTCACTGTCTCTCTCTCTCCTAAGCCCCAGCCTATCCGATTGCGCGCGACCGACTGGACTGCTCTGCTTCGGCTATCGACCCTTTCCCTCTCTCCTCCTCTTCTTCCTCTTCTTCTTCTCTCTTTTCTACGTTTCTCCCATTTTGCTAAGAGAAGCGTCGTGCAGGCCTTGTTTCTTTCTACTTCCTTTTCGGACCAACGTAAGAAAGAGCGAGAGAGCGAGCGAGTGAGAGAGACAGAGCGAGAAGAGGGAGCGAGAGAGAGAGAGAGAGAGAGAGAGAGCGAGAGGAAGTCGATCGATGGCTGCTGGGAGCCACGAGTTTCTCTCTAAGCTCCACTAGCTTCCAAAAGCCGCTTCTTCGGTTTCTCAAAGGGAAAAAGATGAGGTCACGAGACGCGCGCGAGAGCCGCGAGGAATAGCCCTGGACTCGAAAATGGCTGCAATCATGTGTGTGTGTATATGTGAGTATGTGTATGTTTGTACGTATATGTACATATGTGTTTTGAAAATATACCACGTTCGCGGTGGCCGGTCTGCCTTGCGCTTGTTTCTGGGTTACTGCGTTCATTTCTTTTGTTGAATCTTTGCGTAAAGGGATGTTTTTGACTTTTTCCTCTACCTCTTTCTCTCTCATTTTTTTTTTACATTATATCGTTTCCTATCCCAATGCTGGCGAGTTCTTTGGTAATTTTCAGGCCGACGCACATCTGAGTAAACAATTTTCTTATTCATTCCTTTTACTTTTAAAGTTTGTTTTCGAGAAACGATTTGTCTTTTGTCTCTATTATAAGAATTCGGCGTGAAGAAGATGTGATTGATGAAATCAGTATAATTTTATCACCAAATCTGTTTTTCTTCCTGGCTTATAAAAAGTGAAAAATCGCTTTGCAGATGACTGCCGAGCTAACTCATATGAAAAACCGTGTTAGGACGGAATATCAAGTGAAATATCACTCCAATCAAAATATGATAACTGTGGATCGACTCTAGGGTTATTGATGATTAGATCAAATTAAATGTGGTTTTTCGCTCATCACAAACTAATATAATTGACGTTTGTGAAGACGATCGTTTTGCATTCTCAGTTTTTATTTTCAATAAATCGCATAAAAATATCGATAAATAATCTTATGGGTGATGTAAAAGTTCTTTCTAACCTTATTAATATAAAAATTTTTGAAGATCAGTGACCTAAAGGAATCTACAATCGTTGGACATGGCTTTTGTTTAACTTAAGCGCTGTATGGACCATTGTTGGATACAAGGGCCCGTAAATTATTCATGTCTCATAATATTGCACATGCCTATATCGCGTAATATTTGCATGATGTTAGTAGAACCATTGACTTGCAGACTAAGGCGTTTAGGGCTACTAGACGATATGACCAACTTTAGCGTCTCGTACAGAAGGGTGTAATACCGCGCTCTATATAGACAGTGGAGACACAAATAATTGAAGTGGGGTAGTTACTTGCAGTCAATCACCCTAATACGAGAGGATTTCCACCCTCATAAAGCCAATCGCTTGTAAATTACATGAGACGCTACTTCTAATAGCGCCGTTTATTTTATTCCCAAATTATTTTTCCATTACTTACTCTTTCCGTTTGTCATTAATACTTCTTCTCTCTCGTGGTATGATTATATATGTTGTTCTAAATTGGATCGCTATTTTTGATTATCCCCAATTGAGATTATCTCTAATCTTTTAAATCTTTAGGTTAAATATAGTTATTGGAATATGTAACATTCTGGAAAAATGTACTCTGCTACTAACGTATTTTTTGTTACGCATGCAATATTATGTAATGCATGTAATAATAAAAGGTATATACAAGTATGTCTGACTATATCTGGAAATCTCTACTTATAATCTATTCTACTTTTATTTCTAAAAACATGCTGTATGTCTATACAGCATGATATATAGATGTTGGCTATTATTTGAATATAAAATCTGTACAAGACAGTAAGTCTTTCTTTATAAAAATAGTAATATCAGAAAAAAGGAAACTAAAAAGAGAGTTGAACAAAAGGGGTTCTCCTAGTGGACGAAAGGCCGTGACGAGTGGTAATCTTATCGATTGTCTTAAAAAGGCACTGCAAGTGTCTTTCTATATTTTTATCTCTCTTTGTCTTATTCTCTCTCTCACTCTCTTGCTCTCTCTTTCTCTCTTTGGAGTAAGTACGACTAACGACCGGCGACTTGCACGTCCGAGGTCTCTTGGGCTGCTCCTGGACAGAGGCAGTGGAGGGCAAGACGAAAAAGAGGAGAGAGAGAAGAAGTATTGAGAGCGAGACTGAGAGAGGAAGAAGGGGCCGAGGACGAGTCGAGGGATGTAAGTACTGGAGGTGAATTCTTAAGGTACAGGCAAGGGCCGAGGGATGAGAGCAATGGAGGAGGCGGAGAATTTCGCGCTGTATTGGGGAACGTGCGAATTTTGAAGCTTCCTTTTGCTAGGCTTCACAAGTACCTCTCAGTTCCGATATTATAGGCTTTCGGACAGATTTTTGAGCCCACCTAAACTATTGGATAAAAAGAAATCTCATTCAATCTTTGTAATGTTTATTGGGAAAAATTAATCTACGTATTTATACAGAGAATATATTTATTGTAACTGCACATCTTTCCTTGGAAAACATGTGATAGTACTGATAAAGAAAAATTAATTTCATAAATCGTGCAATTGTTATACAATTAAGAAAAATTGGATTCTCCAGGTTTTTCCATTAAATAATTAAGTCACTTTTCGATAACGCGTGTCAAAAAATCCAGCAACAGAGCTTCAGCCAGTACTCGCTTAAAAGGAATACAAGAAACAGAATGAGAAATTGAAAAATGACAGAACTGCACAAGATGGATAGGAAATAACTCTCACCGGTTAACCCGAGACAAGCATATTACATTGGGAGAAAAAAAAGGTAAACGCGAACCCGCCGTTCCTCATACCTAGACGTACAAGTATACAAGATAAAACGTATAAACGAAAAAAAACGAAGAAGAAGAAGAAGAAGGGAAAGGAAGCCAGAGAAGTAGGAAGGAAAAGGATCGGTTAAAGGACGAGAGACGTCTGAAATAAGAGAACTCAGGAGAGAAGGACAGCTGAAGCTACAGAAGCCTCGGAAGATTAGTTAGATGCGAGAGGCTCTGCCAACGTTCTATTTAAAGCTCAAAAAAAGAGAAGGAGAGAGTGAGAGAGAGAGAGAGAGAGAGAGAGAAGGGGGCAGTAGATATACGTACGTGTGTGTATAGGCATCGCCGGTGGCTCGTCGGTAATTTACGAGCTTACACCAAAAAAGTTGGACACCTTTGAAGGGAGGGGGAGGGATGGCTCTGTACTTTGACACGTGACCTAGTTTTATCGAGTTACGTAATTGATCGCGCCTGGAGCTCATACGTACACACACACCCACACAATGAAACTCGTTCGCTTCCTATCCGTCTGTGTCTGCGAGTGCGGAAGCTCGTGAATGCGCGCGTTATTGGTCTTTCTCTCGATTTTTTTACTTCGTTTCTCTCTCTCTCTCTCTCTCTCTCTCTCTCTATACATGTCTCTTCTTTTTACTCCTCATCTGTCGGTCTCTCTCCGGCGGCATTCTTCCATTCAAGTTTGTCTCGGCGAGTCCTTTGTCCCCGTCCGGTGAACCTTTCAGCGCACGGGGAATCTGGACACCTTATATGTGTGCAGTGAAGGTGTATACATGCTTCTGAAATAGAATCTTTTTGTTTGGCTTGTGCCAACCGATCGTCCAGGCTTTTTGTTTAAATTAATTATTCCGTAAAAACTGTTTGAAGACGACTAGATCTTACGAAAAATAAGAAGGAAATACATTATGTCGACAGATTTCTCGATTTTATTTTTTCCTAACGACTATCAAGCTTACTTAAGCGCTTGTTGGTTGCTTGTCTCTCGTCAATACTAGAGAGATAAGTATTAGTGCTAGTGACCAGCTTTGATAGAAAAGCAACTGTTTTTTAATTTTCAAACTCTGTTTTGAGAGGTTTTATTTAGGTTTTCTATTTTCTATTCAATTTTTTTTGTGAGCATAGCAAGTGAAAATCCTCTAGATAAAGCTTATCAAACTGTACGTAATGAAATACAGCAGTGAGACATTGTAGCATGTCACATAACATATACCTCATCGTGGTTAACACGTAAGTAGTAAGGTACTGCTCAGATAAGACGCCCCAGAAGTGCAACACTCCCACACCGTATTACTTTCGATTTATAAAAATATTAATGCTGCAAAAGCGGTTAAATTGTCTTATAACATATGCCGATTAAAATGCGCGAACTGAACGTAAAATGAAAATCAGTTGTAGCGTGATTAAATTTTCGCGATCTGCAATTATGAAGGCGTTAGCGCTAAACAAAATCACTTTCCGCGCCCGTAAATTCGGTCGTAATAATCGAAACTATTATCCCGAATTAACAAGGCTGGATTTTGCCACATTAACCGTTAACGCCGCAACATATTACAAGCGAAAGCCAAGCCAAGGTGTCTCGAGTCTCCGCATACACACTACATATATATACATATATATATATACAGATAGACGTGTACGTGTGGTGGCTGTGTATATGTGTATGTGTGTGTGTGTGTGTGCGTGTGCGTGTGTACGTGTCAACCCCTTTAGATTATTCTCTTTACGAGCTGCAGGCGGCTCTCTGAGGCTCGAGCTCCGAGCAAACGAGCGCACTAGGACTACTACTCTCTCTCTGTCTCTCTCTGTCTGTCT
>UELV01158053.1:17583-36801 GCA_900490015.1 Megastigmus stigmatizans
TCTCTCTCGTTGACGTGCCGGAATCGATTAACGAATAAATGCGCTCGCCGGACTACGACGGGACGACACGGGTCCTTTGGCTCGACCTAACGACAGAGCTTTCTCTCTCGCTCTCTCTCTCTCTGCAGCCCTTTACTCGAGGACATTAAATCCCGAGTGGAGAGTCGCAAATCTTTCCAGCGACGCGCGACGCTCCCTCGAGGTAGTCCTTTCGGGAGCTTCTCCCACTTCCACTCTCGTCTAGTCCTCTTTTTTTTTCTCTATACCTCTTTCTTTTACTCTCGTTCCGGGCGCTCGTCGTCGACGGATTTCAAAGAGCGTCCGATTCCGCCGGGCGAAATTTTCGAATTTACCGGAGCAATCCTGTGTCCGTGTGGTAGCTTCTATGCCATGTGTGTATGTGTGCTCCCTTGCTCAAATGTTTACCGACGGATGTAGCTTGAACGACTGTATGAGAGCTTTTCTTTTACTTTTTTTTATATCGATTTGCGATTTTGAGGTGATGGGTTTGATGGCGAAAGTGAAGAATGTAAATTCTAGGAGGAAGTTTACGGTTAATTGCTTTCTTTCTCCGTAAAAAATTTTCAATGTCGCTCTGGCGGATTCATTCTTTTTCGTTATTTGCTGAAATGAAAAATACTCAGTATTTTATAAGTGTATTATTATAAATTCATTTAATTCTAAGCAATTTATTTCTACAATAATCAGTTATTACTGATGGATTTTTATCACATTCTTTCATTGTAAAATATATTTACAAGCAATTTAAAAAATCTCGATGGGCCATCCATTAAATTACCAACCAGCGCCATCGCCCGTCGGTATTAGTGAAAAAGAGGTAAAGTTTGCGCTGGCGAAACAACAAATATTGCTGGGCGGCAGTGGCGGAAAGATAAAAATCATCGAAAAAGTGGCTCTAAAATGCTTACCCCATCAAGGCTCGAGAGTCGAGGGCTTTACATAATGTAACGCACTCACGAGCACACGTGTTATATTCAGGACGTACATAATCCCGAAAATCCCTCTGTATATATACTGCTGAATCCGGCTATTAATCAGATTCCCTCGATAGGGATAAAGTCAGGCGCCAGAGAGTGATTTTTAGCCGCGCTGCTCCTCTGCTTTTTGCGCGTCGGAAAACTAAAAGCTTATGTCGGCTATCTGCGCCTTCTCGCACTGATCAAGCTCAACTCTTTGTCTTCGACTTCTCTTTGTCTCGATATTTTTCTCGCACTATTTGTGCAGGTTTCCGTCAAAGAAAAATACTAAGTCACGATTTTCATTTCAAAATATTATCTACAACTACCATCTGAAAATTTCGTTCAGTTTAAATGATTAATCAAAATTTTCTACGTATATTTCTGTTAAAACACGGTTCAACTTCTACATTGATCCTGAAAAACTCTTCTAAAAACGAACACCAATGCGATCCCCATGAAATTCCGAGTTTTAAGAATCTGGCCCCTTTGAAAATCTCTGCTTTTTATTTTCGAGTAAAGGAAAGGAAGAGGTCGGAGCTCGTCCTTTCGCTGCCTTGCAATATCCTTTCGCGGGGTCACTGATAGGTGGCAGCACTCGGCTCTTAAAATTCAGGCCGAATGGTCCCCGAGTTGAGCGAGCCAAATACAAAGAGAAGTGTCAAAGAGGCCGAGAGAGAGAGAGAGAGAGAGAGGAGAGAAAAAAGGAGGAGATAGCGCGAGCGAGTGCCACATGCTGCCTTCGCGCCTCCTTTTTTAACCCTTTTGTCGCCGCCTCGGCTAAGAGATAATCCGAATTTATTCCTCTCTCCCCGCGTTGCTGTTGAGACGCAGATTTAAGTCTTTCGAGGAGGAATAAGGGTGCTTTCTGTGTCTCACTCTCTTGCCTTCTTACCCCTCGTCTTTAATTAAGGTGCGAAACGCGCGGCGTACAAAAGCGATTTTAGCCACGAGTCCTTGGACTCCGTCTCTCTCTCTCTTTCCCACCCTGCGTCCTCGAGATAAGAGCATTAAGATCTTTCGCTCTCTTCCTTTCTTTCTTTTTCCTCCTTCTTTTCTTTTTTTTTTTGTTCTTTTATTTACGTACACGCCGAGTGCACAACTTCGGATGCACTGGGGCGTGCGATTGTTTTTCGAAAAGTGAACATGTGTGTGGGATTGTTCGGACCGAGCTTGCGAGTAATCACGCCGAGGGAGATTAATGTAACTTTAGATAGGATTTTAATTTTGATATATTATAAGAACGGCTCATTTTGCGATGAGGACACAAAATTGTTTTTGGACAAATAGACTATTATGATGTAAGCAGAATGAACGTTCTTTTTTAATGTTAACAAATATGGAATATTTTAAAATTTGATAATTTTATTTTTAACAAAAAATATGTCTTAAGTCGTATATCAAAGTGAGACTTCAATTCTTCTGTTGATTGGACGAGTCAAAAAAGAGGGAAACATCACAAATCATAAGGATCAGACTGATTTTTAACTGTGAGCGCCATCGAAAAAACAGAGAGCAATAAAACTTGGTTACTTCCGACTTTAGCAAATTGAAAACCTCAATCCCAAGCGTATTTTCTTCGAAATTGGTTGTGTGGAAATAAATGTAGTGCTTTACTGCGAGGGGCCATCATATAAAATAACTCTTGCGATTTAAAGGAAATTTTTCAGCGAGAACCGACGTTCCTCTCGATAAAATTCAAATAATTCAACAAACGCCAGCGAATACTAATTCCTCGCAAACAAACCTACTAATCTCTCGAAGCGATTATTTCGCACGATCGTGGCGAAATCGCGCAACGGCTGGTGCGCGCTTAAAATTCAAAAATGTCCCAGAGCAATACATTTGCCGATACATCGGGTATAGGATGAATTATAAATACTCGCATCGACGAAATAAATCGATTGCTAGCGCGTAGCGCAGCCTCCAAAGTGGGTCAAAGAAAAATCTAGTTTCAACGCACATCTATGTGCAGTGTCTCTTCTCGTCCCAAAATGCATAGCCCCCCGCATAAAAACCGGCTCGCATGCTCTTTTCGCGCGTTATATACATTGCATTTGGGTCGAAATATGTCGCCCCCGAGATCGCTAAAAAACTGATGCGAGTGAAGGACGGTTTCTCGGAATCGATGGTAGGGATAACAAAGACGCTGGCTCGGAGAGATGAGAACAAAAAGAGGGCCGGAGAAAATAAGGCTGTTACTTTTATGAAGAATGTTGATTCGTTCGTTTCGTCGAAAAGTTGATAGGGGAGTTACGCCTTTCGTGCGATAGAAAATGTTGGGCAAGAACAAATTAGTAAGGACTCGGGAGATATATTATTGGGAAATATTTAAGAAAGATTGTTGGGAAGTGGATGAATATTTACCTGTCTAAATTGATTTGCCAAGAAATTTAATTTGTTTCGAATTGGACTGGCGCTCACTCGAAATAATAAATTTAAAATTGTATCTCAGAGTTTCGAATTAGTTGCCACTCTAAGCCACGAGTTGAGCAAACATTTTTTCCACGGCGGTTAATTCACTTTTCTCGGCGTCGCATATATCGACAGCGAGACGCCGAAACAGCTGACTGCGATGCCCAGGCGAAACTAGTTAGTTTAATAACGTTTTGGCAAAAGGTTTTCCTCATCACGACAACAGTAAATCCAAGTTTCACCTCGCAAACATCAACCGACGACGTCCTACAGAACGACACTAACCGATTTCTCTCTCTCTATCTCTTTCTCTCTCTCGCTCTTTGCAAAAAGCAAAACACCAAAGCATGGGGGAGAGAGAGAGAAATGACTACAATGGCTAGCGGGCGCTCGGACAGCAGAGGCGGTAAACTACTCTACACTTGCTAACAGCGTTGAAATTCGACCGGGCCCAGCATTATTCAAGTAAATAATCCATTTATCACGCGTGGAGGGCGGACTTTCGCTCCCTCTCTCCCCCTTTTTCAACCAGCGGTCGTAAGCCGGTCCGCTTAATTTCAAAAGCCTTTATGCTGCCGTTGCTGCGGACCACCGAGCCATGGTAATGATCTACTGATTAGCCGTTTGACGCTTCACGCGAGCTTTAGTGGGCTGCAGTTTTATTTTGCTCTCTCGGTGGAAATGAATTTTTTTCGGTAGGAGGAGGAGGACAAGGAGGGAATTTTAACAGATGCGTAACGTGTTGATTAAAGTGCGAATTAATGAGGAGGAGAGCTGGCGATTAATACTTGTCTGTTTTAATCCAGTTTGTCCAAATTTATTTTCGAAGCGATACGTTGCTTTAATCCATTTATATCTTTTTTCATTTTAGATGGGCATTTTCGATATACCTTTTGGTCTTGTGGGTTTTTGCATTAAACGCTTAAATCGACTTTGTGGAGTACATTGGATTGATAATGATTGGATGTGGCTTTGATTTGGTTAAATTTATACGAACTTCAAAATCATGTGCATTTTTATGAAAACAAATACTATTAAGTAATATATGACCTGCAAATAATTTTTTTTCAATATTTTTATTCTCACAGTTTGTATGTCATATATCTAATTTTGTCAAAGTTTTTGCAGGTATGAAATTCTAACGTATTTTTTCATCAAATACTAAATATATTTTTAGAGTACTTTTCTAAAAGTTTCCGGTGCAATAATGAATATCATAGAATATATTGTCTAGTTACGTGCATTTAATAATTTTTTTTTTTTTGATCGACAAAATCGGCATTTTAAGACCACTTTCCTATTGAGCAAAATGACATTAACTGCGAAAGTAATTCCGATCGTAATTTCAAAAGGATGGAACACAAGATTCCGCTAGTATTCACCAACCTTTTGATCGAATTATTTATCGATTTCTTGATAAGAGTTGCAGGGTACAGTTGCCAAAGCATATAAAACAGATTGACTTATTGCTCTTCCATGTGAAAGACTCGTTTTCCCTTCCCCCGACTTTTTTGCGTCGCAAACGTGGCCAACTTCTTTACAAGGAATTTGGCCAATACTTTTTATTAATTACAAAACACACTGTATGCTCTCAATGTTTCTATTTATGAATAGGATGAAAGAATTTAAGCTGAAGAAATACAAAAGTTTTTATAATCTACGAAATTTACAATTTACGAATGAAAATTTTTTGTATAAAGTACGAATTTAATTCGTAGATAAGGATTATAAATTTTATTTTATGTTTGCTAAGAGATTCGAACTTCTCAATAATCTCTTTATTCAGATTAATTAACTTTAATATTCTACTTTATTTCCGATTTTAAAATATGAACCAATTATCGCTGATGTTAATTGTATATTATTTTATGAGGATTGCAATAAAAAAAACTGCTGCCAGTTCATTGGCCCACTGCTTCCTCAAAATTTATCAATCCTATATGTATAGTATATTTTTCAAATATAAAATATATCTATACACTTTATAGGTTTTTTAAATGTACGTCAGCTTTATTAATATTTATAATAATTTTATTACATATTTTTTCCCTATTTTTGACACCTTTTATTATCTGCCATTCATATTGTCTATACAACATTAAAAAAACAACATAACGTGTACGTGATTTTAAAAATTATCTGTCTCGTGTAGTTTGAATATATATCAATTTCACTTCATGTTATTTGTTTAAAATATGTGGTTAAAACCAAAAGAAAATATAGCATTGGAGACCTTAAAAGATCAGCCGTTCTTCAGAAATAGCAATAAAAAATTTAAAAAAAAATTAAATCTCGAATACTTCAAAAACTTATGAGTCTTATCAACTGTCCAAAGAACTCATCCAAGTATATAAAATACTAACAGATTACAAAATTTCAAATCGATCTATTCACTTTTACTCAAGTTATCGTGGACCACACAAAACGCTTTATTCATAATTTTTTTCTCTAAAAAAATAAGAAAATAATTTAAAAATTTTATGAAATATACTTCGACATGTTGCCAACAACAATGAATTTTTTAAAATCGTTTAGATCAATAATTCCGAGATATGATGTTTTTAAAAAAAAACATCTTTCCTTGTATAACAAAAGAATGACAATGGCTAAACCAAAACTCCGGGTAGCGAAAAAGGAAATTTTATGCCCATTTTTAATAAAATTTCATACAAGTTATTATATTGAGTATATTATATAGAAAAATACGAAAAACTTTCCTGAAAATCTAAAAATTGCCTTAAAATAAAATACGGATTTTGCCCCCATCGCCCAAATAAAAAAATGAGTCATAATTCATTAAAATCCGCTCAGTAGATCCTGAGATCTAGGCGTTAGCATACATACACACACATACACACACATACACACACATACGCACACACATATCTATAGAGACATTTTCTAAAAACATTAAAATGTGATCCAAAAATCCTCAAAATACATTTCTATAACATGTTTTAAGAACAACTTTTTTTTTTAACCATTGCAAAGCTTCCTCTGAGAGGAAGCAATATTCTGCACATATCAGCAATATTACAGTAATTCTCACAGATAGAAATTTTCTTTTCAAGCGTAATTCCGAAAGAAAAGCCTGAAGGCGTTCACTAACAAACGCGTAAAAGGCCAACCGCGATCCACGAGAAAAACAAAGGGTGCTACCTACAGTCACACATCGACACTCGTGAAAGCAGCAAGAGGGGAGAAATAAAAGGACGAGATCGTAAAAAAAGGCGAAATAAGACGGGGCGAGACTCGAAATATCGCCGAGACAACGAATAATTCAGGGTCGCTTCGTCCTCGAATTATTCATCGATATCTCTGTAGATGTACGAAATTTTTAGGGATGCAGTCGCCGGCGCATATAAAGCAGATTGACTTATTGCTTTTCCACGTGATGCCTCATTTTTCTCTCTCTCTCTCTCTCTCTCTCTCTCTCTCCCTCAGTTTCTTGCCACGCAGAACCTAGATCACGCGTATGCAGAGGAGAAAGTACGAGCCGTGCATGTGCGGAGACAAAGTCTGTCTCTGTAATCGCTTTTGGTTCCAGGTGTGTTAAGCACGTGGAGGGGGAGGGAAGCGGAGGCTTACGGTCCTCCTCGTAACCGTTACCGAATGCGAGTAGAATATGTTGGCGACTCGATAAGGGCCGCTTGGAAATCAAGATCTATCCGTTTTATGGACGATTAAACAGGCGAACTACACCTTACTTTTCCTTGCTTTAGCGAAAACGGCACTTTGTGCACCGTGTAATATTTTCACTTTTTCATAAATGTTTAATGCAGACTTTTTGATTCTTTAATGTCATACTTTCTGTGACTACGATCAAATTATCATTATTCTTTTCCATCAATTACGGGACACTACAAAATTTAATTTTAGTAATTAATTACTTTAAACAGAATTAAGATTATTAAGTTGCTGAGCCAATTTTTCAAAAACTTGTTTTTTGGAATTCAGTGCTGCCTATAAATTATATGCTTATTACCTGAAAGATTAAATTTAGATCAACGATTTGTGAATTTTTCTTGTTCATTGAGCAAAATGTTATTTACTACAATTTATATCGGAAAGACAATATTTTAGAACAACGCGCAGACAGCGAACATTCATTCGTTCAGTAAAGAGCGTGCTATCGAATCTTTATACCAGTTTCATCAATTCACTCCAAATTGACTGATAGCCCACTCCAATGAATTGAAAAATCTATTTTGTTCTCTATTGACAGTACTTTAAATTTACTCATATATAAATTTCCTTTCTGACCGAAGATTTAGATCGTAATTTTACAACTCCCTTACGTTCTTTCAATAAAATAAAAACTACAAGTAAAGCGCAAAAAAGTACAGGAAGAAAAGGCGTCCCTTTTCTTTAATTGATAAAATAAATTAAGCCCCCGTGTTGTTGGCGAGCTCGAGGCATCTGGCCATGTGCTTCGTCGCGCATCGCCACGTCGCTGAGGGAGGCGACGATGCAGGATTGTCCTAACGCCTTCCAGAACTGGACAAGACCCGAGAACACCAAGCGCGGCAACGATACCCAGCTACGCTCTTGCACACTTGGTGTGGTTACATACATATGTATATGCATAAGGGAGACACGACGAGACGAAGAGAAAACCGGAGACCGTAGGCTCACACAGCCGAGAGACCGGAAAGAACGCGCACGAGAGAGCAACTTTGGAGAGAAGAGGAAAACGAACTCGCTCCCTCTCTCTGTCTCTCTCTCTTTTTCGACAGAGAAAAGTGCCTGAATGCGAGAGGGAAACGGAGTTACTGGAAATGTCGAAGTACAGCACAGAGAGAGAGAGGGAGAGACATAGAGGAAGAGAGAGAGAGAGAGAGAGAGAGAGAGAGAGAGAGAGAGAGTAAGGGTGTGGGGCTGTGGCTGAATCTGGATTGGTCGGCAGCAGAGCAGTGAGCGGAGGTAGGGATCGGACGGAATTCGCGGGAGGGGAGAGTCAGTGGAAAGCTGCTCCAGGCTTGGCGTATAGGTGCACGTGCGCGACTGTGTATTGGTGCGTGCGTGCGTGTGCGCGAGCTCTGGCAAAGGGGTTGCCAAAGGCAGCGCGGAGGGGTGCTGCTGGTAGGAAAGGGTGGGAGTCGAAACTACTCGTCGCGCGGGTTGGCTCACTCTGCGGCTCCCGCCGCTCGGGAGCAGACACGCGGGGCCAGCACACTATTTTACAACACACAAAATCATCTATATCTCTATATGTGTACATATACGTTCATATACCTGTATACCTAATTTCTCTGTCTGTCTGTCTGTCTGTCTGTCTTGTCTTGCCTGCCTGTTTGTCTGCCATCTCTGTCAACTTTGTCAACTCTGTCAACTCTGTCAACTCTGTCAACTCTGTCAACTCTGTCAACTCTGTCAACTCTGTCAACTCTGTCAACACTGTCACTCCCAACACCAAGCCTTCCGTTCAAAGAAAAGAAAACATTACCAAACGACAAAAAAAGCGCAAAAACCAAAAAGACATAAGGTAACCGGAGACAAACTTTGTACACACCATCTTTGCCGTGGAGAAAAAAGCAGCCAAGAGAAAAAGAGAGAGAGCGAGAGAAAGAGAGAGGAGGAACTCTGGACAAAGACGACGGGGCGAAAGAGATCACACAAAAGAGCGAACAAAAAAGCAAGGAAAACAAGGCATTCACACGCGCGCGCGCTCGCTCACACGCATACCTTACACTCACTCGTCCAACTAACTGCAAGTGGCGCGAGCGGACTGTTTCTCCATTTGTGTGTCTGTCTGTCTGTTCCTTCTGTTGCGAAAGCGTGTCAGGTAGTCGAGAATTGCTCTGTCGTACGCACATCAGGAGGAGGAGAGAGAGAGAATTCGCCGGAAGGATAGTGTCGATGACAGTGGAGGAGTGATCGGAGGAAGTGAAAGCTCGAGGCGGAGGATCGACGGAGGAAGTGAGTAAGAGGGAAGCGGGAGGAAGGAAGTAAGAGAGAGAGAGAGAGAGAGAGAGAGAGAGTGGGAGAGAGAGAGGAAGGAAGGAATTTGTCGCGCCGCTTCTGATTTTTTCGCTCGCGTCCGTCCCTCTCCTTCCCCAGTTACCGTGCTGCATGCCTTCTCGTTGTAAATTTTGTAATACGTGTGGCGTACCCTTACATTATTTTGTCCCCAACAAGTTGGGACGGGTTCAGTGTTGTAACCTAGGATTTAAGAAGAAGCCACAGCAGCATCAGCAGCAGCAACAACAACAACAAGCACAAGCAACTTTTTTACACGCGAAGAAGAAGAAGAATCATCATCAACGGAGCAACGAATCCAGCGAACACAACGAAGCGCACACCGTAAGCTGCAGGGCGATCGGAGAAGCGAAGAGGAGCCCGGAGGGAGCGACATCGGGTCTAGAGACTGTCCCCGGACTCCCGCCCCCACGACGAAGTCTCAGGCGGAAGTGGAGGCGGCTGGAGCTCCTCGCGCGGCCGCGAGGAGGTTGCCCCGGCGCACGTGGCCGGTCCTCGGGCACGACAGCAAGAGCCAGCGCCCGCGCGGCGATGTGCCACGGCGCCGCGTCCACCACCAGCAACAGCATCAGCAGCATCCAGCAGAGGCAGCAGAGGGGCAGACGGACCAGCCGCGGATCAGCGAGTTCTTCCGGCTGTCGAGGCTGCCGGCGGCGACGCGCAAGCAGGATGATGCCAGCGGCCCCCTCAGATAGCCTGAGGAGAGCGCGGAGGACGATCGCGACGAGGACCCAGGTGGCGGCGGCTGCGGCAGCGGCGCCGGCGGCGGTGCAGCCAAGGAGGACGTCCTGCACGTCGTTCTGATGCGCGGACGCAACAGCAACAAACTCGTCGTCATCGGTGGTGGTGCTGGTGGTGGTGGTGGTGGTAGTGGTGGTGGTGGTGGAGGAGGCGGTGCTGGTGCCGCTCAGGCCGACGCGATGGCGGGATACAACGGCCACCATCCCCAGCAGCGGGTCGTCTACCACGCGGCTTATGCGACTCCCCTTGCGCCAAGTGAGTGTGCAGATCGCTGCCTAGATCGCGCTCTCTATGGAGCCGATGGGATCGGGCCATATATCGCTTCTTCTACTTCTTCTTTTTCTTCTTCTTCTTCTTCTTCTTTATGGATTATTGGCTTTCGCTACGACACACGTAGGACTATACCGATATATATGCACGCGCACGCTGCACGTACACAAGGCACATGGGCAGGGGACACGGAGGGATGTGCGTCGGTATAATGCCGTGATAAGTGATACACGGCGTGGGCGGTACGCACGTGATGCCTGCAGCCCGAGCGCCAATTCCATCTAGTCCTTTTGCGCCAATGCTTGTTTATATGTATATAGATCCTGATCCGCTCTGCTAGCTCCTGTTCGTGCCGCCGCTGATAACAATTAGCGATTCGCTTCTAGTTTAGTATTGCAATTTTGCCGTTAAGAACGATGCTAGTCCATCGATTTCATTGCAATGAGTCTGCTTTATAACAAAACAATGCTTCTTTAGAAACCGATGCTCTTTGCAAGGGGTACCCTTGTACTTTTATTTAGTTTTTTTTTGTTAGTAATAGTTCTTAATATTTTCTGTTAGTAGTAAAATTATTTAAGATTAGCAATTAGAAGATTTGTATTGTTTTTTAAAATAAAGTCTTCGTTTAAACCCACTCCTTTTTCCATTTTTTTAAAATGATTAGTCACCATTACTCCAAAAACTTTGACATCAATACTCAATAACGCTTGCAACATTTTTATAAATTTAAAGTTGATTTTTGATGAAAATTCATCAAAAATGGAATTGTTTTCGGTATTGTAGAGGATCTTGTACGATATTTTATCACATGCATTGGTCTTACTTGCTTATTTACTTAGATGCTTTTACTTTATACACGTCAGTAGAAATTAGTCGAAATGTCTTAATTTACTTTAATTTCTAACATATTAGTAAAAGCTTGTCTTTATAATACTCTAAATCAAATAACTACATAAATGCATTCGGATAGCGATTGGTTTTTATCTCAATCACTGTCGAATTATTTAATTATTTTGTAGAAAAAAATGCAGTGAAACAGAATGAAATTTTCGTCCCATTAAAATAGATTTCCGCTCCAATTAGTACGAAAATCAATTTAAAATGTCGCAAATTGTCGCACGTATAAACATGTGTGATAACATTTTAAACTTTGCAAATAAAACTGTTCCAATTAATTAAATTTCAAAAACAATTTGATTCGTGATCTTAAAACTATATAATTCTAGGAAATTTACAAGGATAAAAATTTTATAGTATTTTATCATAAAAAATTACATATTGAAGTAAGAACAGAATCCAGTGTTCACGCGATAGGGAAATACTAATTTTAAGAATTTTGCCAATTAAATGAAATAAAAACTATATTGCAATTACCATGAACTGAATTTATTCTGCACAATTTACCTTACATTCAAACTAAAATGTCATTAAATTCCACTTTGTGCATAATTTCCATACGTCTCAATCACGCACATTTTAACCACATATTAAAATCATACTCGTATCACGAGATATATAATCTCGCGGCACTCGAGCACCATCTAAATGTTGATCCATCAGCAGAGAAAAAAAGGGATGCGTTAATTCCCCAAGCGGGCGACAGATTAACGATCGAGCGAGTTTGCTAGCACAGCGCAAAAAGACTCTCCTTCCAGGCTGCACACGCAGAATCGAAAATTACAAAGCGCAGAGCAGCTCCGTGCACGCAACCGAACTAACTAGGCTCGAGCTCTCGCGGGCCGGAATTTGTGCCAGTCATGTGTGCCAGCTACCCTATACACATATACAGTGATTCTCGCGACGCGAATCGCTTCGGGCTCGTTATACTACACATGGCTCCAGGAGATCCTGCACATACTGACACTAATGTACGCTGTTCGCATACGGAGTATTCCATGCCTAGTCGACTGAAAGATCATTCCAAGCCCTTTTAAACTACGTGCAATAACTGTGTACTTGATTTGCACAGATTTATCAGTTCTAAAATTCGTAGAAGAAAATAATCATATCCTTTAGTTCGGTATTTCTAGAAAGGAGTGAAATCGGATTCTTTGCTTTTGTACGAAAACATTAGTTATCATCTCGACAACAAATTTTTAACCAGTTCACATTTTCAAGCGGCTAATTTAATGTGGAATGTCAGTGCATGCAGTCGGGCATGGCAAAAGGCGACAATGACGTGTGTGACGTCGCTTTATATACCTTCCGTGTCTCGCGCTCGTTATACCAGTATAAAACGTATATGTGCACACCACTACCTTCCATTTTTCGTGTGCTCTCGTTGTTGTGACGAGGAAAAGAGAGAGAGAGAGAGGGGGAAAGGGAGGGAGGGAGGAAAGGAAGCACATGCTCGAAGAGAATCTTGGCCGGGCCTCTTCTTTTACTTTTATCGCTGCTTCGGCTTTCTCGCGTCTTTCATTATGCTCTGTGCCGCTTCTCCTTCTTCCGTTGCTTCTTCTTCTTCTTCGTCTTCTTTGGTTGGCCCTCTTTCTTTCCTCGTCGATTTCTGACGTATATGCAAATATAGGGTAGCTACTTGCTTTGTTTCGGTCATTTGAATTGATAATGGCCCGAGTGTTTACGGTTCCGCGCGCGTGACACCCGAGCTGCTTCTTCTGCTTGTATTTCTTTGTTTATCGCCTGCTTGCTTCTTTTTGAGGGTGATGTAAGGGTTGCTAGCGGGATAGAGACTTTTCCCCGGTCGATTGTTTATGCTGGGCTTGTGTGCTTATCGCAGAACTATGACGCTCTGCTGATTGAGCGCTTTTTTTCACTTTATTTTGCAAGCTTTTCCAGATTTTCAGGATTTAGTATTTTTTTACTTTCTGCTATATTTTCTTTTCAATTTTTTACTGAGCCCATAATATATTTTTAGATATTAATATGCGTAAAAATAACTCATTTGGTAAAATAACTTTTTTTTTATTTTGGCACAATTATTATCTTAATAACTTTGTAATCATAGATATGAAAATGTTTTTGGGATATCACTGTAAAAGCGTATCCTGAGATTCTATGAATAAAATTCTACTATTTTTCGAAGATGTGTGTGCTTTAGTATTCAGAGCTTACCAATTCTAATTTTATTTGATATTCGTTTCAACGTAATGTACAGTTGCGATGATTTTTTTCATTGGCTAATGGATAGATGTTTTAAGAAAATATTTTGATTCTAATTGTTTGTTTTTCTTTCTCCATAAAATTAAGTTAACTAATTAACAAAACTATTTTTAAATGTATCAATTTTTTCGGTTTACTCGTAGTCACAATTTTTTATTATGAAACCTGAAAGTATCGTAACTATTATTTGGTTTCACTGTCTACCTCATTTATTCCATTAATTTGAAAGCGAAAAAAAAGTAGTAATTTAGTGGCCGAACAATAGGTGAAGCGAAATTGGAGCAATCCATCTAAAACTTGGCAGAGATATGGCATTTTATATCTATTAAACGAGTTCTTTGTGAAGCTTATTTGATTTTTAAGTTCGCAAGCGATTTGAGGAGATGTATTTTGCAAAAAACTTAAACGTAATTGCTTGAGAATAATTGAAGGTATTTATTTATTTTAACTCTGATGTTCATGACATAAAAAATATTTAAGAAAAGTTTTCGGGTTATATTTAATAAAATCATTATTATTTGTGAAAGGTGCAGAGAAAAATAAGAATTAAACTAAAATTATACTGTATGATAAATTCTTTAATTATCCTGAATCATAAATTAGCCAAAATATTCATTTATTTTTAGCCAAAATAATTTTTATTAATTCGGTAAAGGAAAACATGAACATATAAATTTTGTTAGAATAAATCATTTCTAATATTTAGAGTATTTTGCAAGGCAGAAGTTCAAACTTAACTAAACTGTGCATATTTCATATCTGCTGAAAAATACTCTCAGCTGCTGCATTCATCATCTCGTGAAATTTCGACATTTAACGCGGCGCACGTTCAATACTTCAGGCTTCGTGCATAATTTCCCAAGAACTTCGCCTCCCTCAATAGCAAAACAAAACCACAAAAACAAAAAAAAATAAAATCGTCCTGGTCATTATAGCGACTGACGAGCGATTGTTCGAGCGAATCCTCGATCCGCAGCCTCGAGATTTCGGCGACTTGCACCGCAGCTTTTGTTATGGAACAGGGTCAGTACTACTCGCCCTCCCCAGTACACTTCGCCTTTAAGTTTATCGCGACGCTAGTATATTTCAAAGTCCGCAGATTTTCTTCCGACTCTCTGCATATATACTCCAATATTACAGAGCCGTTCCAAAAATCTTTCTCTACCGCAATGCTTATTAATCCGTGCATATCCATTCGCGAATTTCCAACTTTATTCGAGTCTGGAATTGTTTTTTCCCTTTCTCTCTCGGTTCTCTTTTTTTGTTTATCTCAAACGGCACATTCAGAGATACGGAAACGTCAGTTGCGAAACTCAACAATTGGTTCAAGGTTTCCGCGTGCCCAGCGTTTCCGAATGCATTACTTTTATACACGCATATATACTTTTCCGAATTGTGCGCGAGCGATTCGTAAGAATAAACTGTAGAAGACAAGTCGACGAATCTTAAAGCAAGTTTTGCGTGCTAGTATGTATGTGTTCAGTGCATATAAATGAATCAAATAAAGTGAATAGTTGCGAATTATTTTAAAAAGTCGGGCTCATAAATTGCTTTGTACGCCGAAACAAAATGTTTCCTTGAACGTAAAAAATTAATTGCCTCGAATTCTGTGAATAGAACTGACCATTAACAAAATAAATCTTTTGTAGGTTAAACGAGTTAATCTTTACCTAATGCTAGCCAAATATTTTCTAAGCAATGTTTTAACAAATTTGTTTTATTTACAAATAATTGTTTATGTTTTTTTTTTTATAACAAATAGTTCTTTAAATTATCATTAATATAAATCAGCTTTAATAAGTTTTAAAACTTTACGTTAAAGACTGTAATTTTATGAAAAGCAGCTAGTCTATCAATTTAGCAATTTTATTATTTATACAAAATAACGGACCGTTAAAATGTTCGAATAAGATTGCCGAAGAAGCTTATATTCTTTTTCTCAACGAGCATACTTTTCTTCTGTTTCATGGCTGCATTCAGATGGAGATCCGATCAAGCTGCCAGAAAATTTGGAGACTTTGCCCCGTGCGGAGCATTTTCCTACGCAAAGGCATCGATGGAATACCAACGAGGTAAGTGACCGATGCTTCCGTCCATTCAGCTGAAATAATTCGGGGATTTCCAACGCTAATAGAATGCCAGACATATAAATAGTAGCGAAATTCCGTGAAAAAGAAGTATTTCAAAATTTATTTATTCTAATCTTGCGATATCGATGAAATGAAAATAGAAATGTTTAATGACTTCGCAAAACGAGATATTAAAAAAGGAACAATCTTGCATAAATTTGCAAGAAAACGTAAAGCGCTTAAGTGTTTTAATCTCTCGATAAAACGTACGTGCGTGCAAAGGGAAAAGGAAGAGAAGCAGTCGAGTCCCTAGATTATACAATATGTGTAGTTATTTTTGAAGTAAACAGTTTTTTCATTCCTCTGGCACACTGGAAAATTTGCATTCCGCAAGAAAACGAGTTCTTTTTTATCTAACTGCTGTTGTACATTTTGTTTCATATTCTTGTTTTAGATAAAAATGTATAATTCCTTTTTAATATACAACTTCTTACCACATTCGTGTTTATTTAGTCTGGCAGCAATTTGTATACAATCATAAAGTCGATACAATTTTTAGGCAATCGTGTGTATTAATAAAATATCAAAGAATAATTTATGTTACGACCAGATTATTATCAGTTTATTCGTATCAAAATGAAAAGTAGGTTATTGCATTGGGATACCATAAATATTCGGAATTAAATTGTCGAACATATCGATTTCTATAAACTCTCCCAGTTAAACAAAATACTATATATGGAGCTTTAAAGAGAAAAACTGCGAAAACTTTACTACTGCTCAAGATAAAAGAAAAATTGATTTTAGTATTATTAATCTGTGACTACGCTGATAAGAATGAAAATAATAATTAATATTCTAATTGTTATGTTTGGTGAATTCAGTAGTAAGAGCCGAGTACGGTAAAATACATGAAAAGCGAGACTATACATCTTTAACATAATTACAGCCCAAGTGCTGACGCAAATCATGTGCACTACCGTTTCAGTTAAGACTCTGTCTCCCGCTCCATAAACAAGCTCTCCATCGCAATTTCATTAACCCGAGCGCGTCCATATAACTGAAAAAGTGAAACCTTCTCTCGAACAAAGCTCTCTTCTCAGTCAAATGTAACATTATATGCATTTTGCTCAAAAAAAAAAGAGTCTCGCAATTAAAAGAGGGTGCCAAGCGAAGGAAAGGCGCGAGACTCGTAACGAGTCGCCTCTTCAATTTTTCTACAGAAAGGAAGAATGGCGCATTCAAACGCACGCATAATGAACAGGCAATTCCTGGCGGGCAGTAGGGGGGGCACTGCAAACGGTCCTAGTCGCGAAACTGGCCGTTATACATACGACTTTTTAATTTGTAAACATATGCGCAACGGCAGCAGCGGTAGCAGCCTTTAAGCGACTTTTTATAGCGCGATACGGCATGAATATATTTACGCTCTGCGTTTTGCCTGGTTAACGGCTGGTAGATGCTATCGTGCCTCTCGCGGTTGGAACATCCCCTCCCCTCCCCTCCACCCCCTTCTTTTTAACCTGCCCGCCATCTGCTCTCTCGCTCTCTTGTTCTAGTATAATAGTCGGAGTGGTTTTGGAGTTTCAAGCGCGTAGGTGGCCCTACGCGCGTTTTCGAGCAAGAGAGACAGAGGCACGTCGATGTGGTGCGTGCATGAGAGAGAGAGAGGGTGAGAGAAAGAGAGAGAGAGAGAGTGAGAGAGAAACGTGGCTATGTTTATGTATGCGCACTCGGTAACGCGAAAGCGGGAAGCTGCAATGTACTGCCGTGCTCGGGATGTTTAGAGCTTGAGTTTTGGGAACCAAAATACGCCTTTTTTCTGCCTCCATGCTCGTCTTTGGCTGTGAAAAATTTTGGGTTTATCTACTTGTGTTGTTGTATTAAGCTTTGAGTTTTAGTGGAAAGGCCGCAATGTTGAGGGATTCGCGTAAAAAAAATTTCGTTTGTCGAAAATTAAACTTGCGCGAAAGATTCCCCAAATTTGTCCAAATTTGGGAAACGAGACAATCCAAAACTTTAAGAATTAAAAGTCCTTAATGTTAAGAAAGTTTTAAAAAAGCTTAGCCAAACTTAAAGAAGCTGAGGTAGGATGTCGAAAAAAAAAAGATTTAATCGAAGGATTTGAACCCTTATTGAGCGAATCTTTTATTTCTGTCACTTAACCTTTAGACCGAAGACAAAAAATTGTTAGTTTTAACACCAAAATCCATACATAAGTGGACATGAACTATGAGGCAATATGTTTGGTCGAGGTTCGACTTTCCGGCCGTCTAAAATTTAAATAAAAATTGTCAAAGAAAGATTGTACCCTGCACTATAAATAGAGTCAATTGTTTTAACCTACAACTGAAATTTATTCATATTGGCAGACATAAGAGATTTGCTGTGTTAGTAGGTAAAGAAGACAAGCTTCTTAGCAAAAGATCGAGAGTTCAAATCCTTCGAGCAATATTTTTTAAAATTTTTTTGTCACCCTATCTCAGCTTCCATAAGTATGGCGAAACTTTTTTTAAACTTTCGTCATATAAAAGGTCTTTAATTCTTGAAGTTTCGGATTGTCTCGTTTCCCAAATTTAGACTAATTTGGCAAAACTTAAACTTCTGCAAAGGTTTCGGCAAACGAAAATTTTTTTACGCGCAGAAAATTAAAAGTAAAAATTAAAATTTTTTTTACGTGCAATACAAATATCAATTTAAATTAGAATATTTAGTGTTAATATAAAAAACCCATTTCTTTTTTAAATTTTTGCTGTAACTTTAGAAGTGATTATATTGTATTCCCAGTAGAATAAACACCTGAAAAAATCAATCGATTTGTTTGCCTTCGTAGCACTGAAATTTGGGGTTATTATAAATTTTCAGTACCAATAGGATTTTATGTATTCGAGGCGGTGAAAGTAAAAATAAAAATGACAATCCATAAGTTCAATTATATCATCCAGTATAACTTTATCTATAAAAATGATTTCACATCGTCTCTAAAAATCATTTATCCATTTATTCGTGAAGCAACTCAGTCAGGCATCGAAATCTCATAGTAATTTTAAACATCCCTCTTCCTTTCCCAGTCTCGTACACAGAAACATTCTTACACACTCACACACACATCGGGTCTCGATAACGCACGCTGCTAGAGAGGGAGAGAGAGAGAGAGGCAGTTTTCTACCGCGCGCGCCAGTCACCAGCACGTGCGCAGGCTGCATCCCTCGCACACCAGCAGCGTGGCAGCAACGAGGCCTCGCTCTCGCTCCCCTACACAGGCAGAGCCGCATGCACACTCACTCGTAGAGAGGGAGAGGGAGAGGGAGAGAGAGAGAGGAAGAGGAAGAGAGAGTAGGGTTGAGGCAGGCGCACCTCCACCGATGCAGGTCCACTGCCACTCTGACCCCGCTTGGCCTCCGATCAATAGCTGGAGCCGCTGCGCCGAGAGAGACAGAGAGCTTGCGAGCGCTCGAGTCGAGCTTTCGCTGAAGGTAGAGAGAGGGAATTCGCCACGAGGAACGAGAGAAATGCGAGAGGGAGAGAGAGAAGAGAGCGGAGACGACAGAGAGCGAGAGGGAGAGGGAATGAAAGGGGTTGACTTGGGTTTTGAAAGGAGAGGAGAATAATTGGAGAAGTAGTGAGAGAGAGAGAGAGAGAGAGAG
>UELV01158053.1:36821-64137 GCA_900490015.1 Megastigmus stigmatizans
GGGGGGGGGGTGAGGATGCGCTCAAGAGGAGAAGAAGAAAGGGAGAGAAACAATGCTGAAGAGGTGTAATTGGAAAAAGCGTATGATGAATTTGCCGCTCTGTAATATCGCTCAAAGGTTGAGATAAGCGCCGACGGCGGAAACAATAATGTGCCGAATGCTTTTCGCGAAAAACTTTTTATTTACTAGGCCGCTACTGCTTTCTTTCTCCCCAGCTTTTCTTTCTACGGCCTTTTATTAATTGCGGCTTTTTATTTTATTGAAGTTTCTTAGTTCGTGTTTTGTTGGCGGGGCTGGAGCTCGTTGGGGAATACTTTATTACGGACTTTCTTTTTGTAGGAAGTAGAAGGGGCACTCCATTTTATATTTACACATTTTTTTTTATTTTCTTCATCTTTCAATAGCCTTTTATTACATACTAATTGTTTTGTCACTCTTACTTTAATTTTTATCAATATTTCTTAATATAACGGCACAACAAATAAACGAGTTCAAAATAAAAGAACATCTGCGTGTAACATCTATTTTACATGATACAAATAATAATAATATAGGCGTTACCTATTGACACCTCATACAAATGGTAAATGCAAAGAGCTCCCAGCAGCTATAAAATAAAAATCGATCGCCCTCTCCTCTAAAAATGCTCTTACCCTCTCCCCTCAAAGCTGTGCAAACATTGAGCGGAATTCCTCGCAACTTTATAATTCAATATCCATTCGAGATAATTTTCCGAATGCACGCGGGCCAATTTGAATAATCTTCGTTAAATTATATATGCGGGTCTCAGTCCAATAAAGGTCCGAAAAATGCACCAAGAAGTACAGGAGGAGCAGAAGACAAGCGAAACTGCAGAAACGATAGAACGGGAAATTAGATTAAGAAAATAAATCAAAACGCAAAAAGAGTGTGGAAGGAAGAAGCGGCTGAATATAGATAACGAACGCGAGCCGATGCGAACTGTTCAGTAGAGCAGTGCCGAGTACGTCGAGACGCAACTTTGACTCTCCGATTCCAAAGCAGCAGAGAAGTTGGCGGTATATACCATCATATATATGAACGAGCACCCGCACGAACGAATGACGACAAATCGGCAGAGTTCGATGATGCGACTCGTCACGCAGAGTCGAGAGAGAAAGAGAGAGAGAGAGAGAGAGAGAGAGAGAGAGAGGGAGAGAGAGAGAGAGAGAGATGCTTAATTGAGCGAGTAAGTACGATGGGGAAGGTGAACAGAAGTCGATTAATATAGAAAGGCGAGACGCGTGTCTCTCTGGTTTTTTATTCTTCACTGGCGGTGCAATTTTTCCAGGATTCTCACGTGTCAGAGAGCAGTTTATGCCTCATTAAGCGGCAGCGCCGCTGTTTAGCCGCGGTGTAATTCACGTCGTAACGAAAATTAGCTTTTCGAACTTTAGCGCGGCCCGAAGTGAGTGATATCACATGATATCCACTTATCTTGATGAACCTATTTTTAAAAGTCGGCTAAAGGCATTGGTGAAGAATATTTAAATTGACGAAGGATTTGCATTAAAAGTTCATTTTGGACTGAGCAGGAAAGAGAAATGCGGTTGTGATTGTTTGGCGTAGGCTTATTATTTTAGGATTTTAAATTAAATTTTCGTTACGCTGTCTATTCGACTTTCGCATTTCGTTCTATATTATTAATTTTTTTTTTTTTGCTAAATATATCAATCTTTGGCTTTAGAACTATTGCATTTTGCGGTAGAAAATTGTACGGTCCAAAAGTTTCTGTTTAATTCTGAATGAAATTTTGAGATTGAACTAAAGTTTTCGATTATGAGAATTCGGATATCGAAATAGAATAAGGAATCGTTTCGCAGTGGAAAAAATTATAAGATTTAAATTACTGAGTGGTTAATTTCTTTGAAACGTATTTAATATTTACTTAAATTATTTCAATCTGTAATTTAGCTTTAATTGAATTCGAACACTTTTTAATTTGAAAGCCTGCATTAGAAGTCGATGGGACATTCTCGCATGAATCTATAAAAAGATTGACATGGAATCGATTACGGAAAATTGATACGTTACACAGGTACGCGGGAAAAGCGGAAGTCCTTGAAGCGTTTCCTTCGCTGGAAACGGTCGAGATGCCAATAGAGACGAGTAGCTCGCGCGAAAATGGGAATCTTGAAAATCACGTATACGTGTGGAGGGTGTGTTACCGCTGACATCCACGTCTCTCGATTTTCTCCTCCGGCGTGTATAAGATTAATGAGCTTTTGTGGCTTTGCTACCGAGCGTGAATGTGTATGCGCGCGCATGTGTTTGTGTGTGTGTGTGTGTGTGTGTGTGTGTGTGCGTGTGCAAGAGAGGGAGAGAAAGAGAGAAGTGAAAGGCTGCGCGCCGTCGTCTCTTCGGCGATACACGCGTCGGAAGTAGACCAAGAGATTCTCGACGATATATACTCTCTCTCTCTCTCTCTCTCTCTCTCTCTCTCTCTCTCTCTCTCTCTCTCTCTCTCGCTCTCACTCTTTTACTCGCGTGCTCCAGTGTGTAAACACGTGTGAGACTGAATAGCCGCTTTCTACAAGAAATCTCTCCTTCCCCGTCGAGCTTTTTTTCTCTCTCCCTGTTACTCCTTTTTTCTCTTTTCTAGTCTTCTTTTTCTAAGTCGGTATTGTCGGCTAGAGGTAGATGAATTTTTAAAGAGGTTTTTTCTTTTTGCAAAATAATTTTGTTTTCACCTCTCGCGCCGCTGGTATTTTTAGTCTGACACTTGGGGATAGACTTGTGTGCGTTACTTTTTTATTGACACTTTATTTGCCAGTCATTTATGAGCCTACATTGCTGAGATTATTTTTTTTAAGGCTGAGGGTGATTCGTTGTTATTTGAATTAAAGAGGAAAATTAGTGAAAGATTTTTTATTTGAGAGATGAAAAAGATGGATGGCTGAGATTAACCTTATGGAAATTATTAATTTAATTCTTACTAATTTACTTTGTAGGTTCGATTTTATATTAATTCGTAAAGTAAATAAAATATCAATTTTCAAATTAATTTTAATTGAGTATTTTATGCACTTCTAATGTTAATATATTAATTTAACAATAAGTGAATAATTTCACTGCAAATAATGGGATGAAATAATTTTCACATTTTAAATATAAATGTATTAATACTTGACTTCAAACCAGTTATGAATATTAGTAAAAAAAGGACGATATAATACTATTAAAATTAAATTAAGTTTGGAAAAGAAAGACTACAATGAAGCAGAATTTTCTGCAGTCTCGAACATTAAATTCGAAAGAAATGACACAATCACCGATTCGGCTAATTAAAAACGGCAAACAAACCCGTTGAAAAAGTAGCTAATTTCGCAGAAAAACACGAGCGTCCACACGTTTCCCGTTGCGTGTCGTACGAAAAAAAGAAGAGAAAAGAGGAAAAAAACTTCAACCTCGCACACACGCGGCGCATGCGAGTTTTTTTCAAGGCATCCTTTTCATAGCCGTGTGGATTAAAAAATTTGATAAGACTTAACCCGATTGCCTAATGAGGTCGACATAGCCGGTGGCGACGGGAGGAAAGGGATACTGATCACCGTGTCAAGATCACGTTTTGCCTTTAGCGAGGTGTTCGACACGGATAATTAATGTCCCCCTATCGACTCGAGGAGCTGCTTCTGGCCACCACTTCATGTTCTGTTGAAAGGCGCGAAAGGGGGGTTAGAGAGGAACAAAGAGTTCGAGTGTGGCGTACGCCGTTGTTTTGAATATTTAAGCCCCTCGGTGCTCGCGTGCTTGTGTAATCAATAGGATGTGTGTGTCTCTTACGTAGCTTTCGTTCTTTTGCTTTATTTATTTCGTAGCGGAAACAGTTACTTTTTATTGGATGCTTTAGTGTCATTGCGTTTAGTGTCATTGCCTTGAATTTGTAGTGAGCTTGTGTGTGCAGTTCTTTTTGCTATCGATATCTTTAGTGGGTTAGTTCACATCACTTCTTAGAACTAGTGAAATATATCAAATTCTATTTACGTTTCCTTGAATTGTTTGCAGAGTAAACATGATATGCAATACATATATTTTTCGTCACTCTAACCACAAAATCGCATGTTTGATGCGACTTTACGGCTCTCGTGATGAAAAATACGGTTCGAGACTAGGGCGTAAGAGGATTTTTCCCTCACTCGAATTTTCGACCTCGCTTCGCTCGGCCGAAAAACGTCTCGTGAGTGAAATAATCCTCTTCCGCCCCCGTGTCGAAATGTACTATTGTGTCCTGACAAAATTAATACTGTATGTAAATGGCAAAATTAAAGAGTACAGACTGATATTCCATACTTTACTGTGCTTGGTAGTACTTTTTTCGCAATTTGATGTTAATCCCAAAGTAACAGTTTATTTATAATATGCTCAGGTCATAAAGAATGCACATATTAGCTTTATGCAAGCTAAATGATACAATAAACGGTAATACCAAACTTTATTAAATATATGTACATAAATAATGAGACTGTGCATTTGTTTGAAGATATAAATGTAATCGATTTTTATTTAATTTTTCTGGAATCATCGATATTTGTGCTTTTAGGTACTGTTTTTGGCATTATTATGGGTTAAAATAAATTTAATTCAATATTTAAAAATTTCCCATATCTCTGTATTCATCTCGCAATATTATCATAATCCTTTGAGCAATCGTTTTATTATTTAATACCAATTTATATTGTATTTACGTTTATTTCGCAGTTAAATTATTAAAAAAGCGGTTAAGCTCGAAAATTGCTTATATGCATAAAAATATAATATAATAAACATTGAGTGAAACAATGCAACAAAAATTTTGATTTATATTTAAAACAAAGAATTCTCTTAAGCGAAGACGAGGAATTCATCCCTTGAATTCCACAATAAAAATGGCCGTGGCTGGCGTTCCTCAAATTTCATTTTCATATCTCGCGCCCTGTTCTTGCGCGACAAGAGATGTATGATAGTTCGTACCTACTTTTACACGCCCAGTCTGATATAAACAAAATTCAAAGACTTTTTAAGTGCAGTAAATCATGGCCGCCGCGCGCAGAGAAATAATTTTCAACATTTTTGGCACTGGCCTCGACCGAAGAATCTATCTCCCTCTTTCTCTCGCCCTTCCTCTCTTCAAGTGAATTCCGAGACTTTAAGAGCTCCAGAACTACGCGCGTCAAGTCCGAAATCCGTCACTTTCTCTCTCTCTCTCTCTCTCTCTCTCTCTCTCTCTCTCTCTCGTCTTAATCCACCGGTGTGCACGAGTACGCTCGCTTGATCTTGTTTTCTCACTCTGCAGCTCTCTTTCGCTCTCTCGCTCTCATCTTTTTATCGCGCGCGTCTCCGAGAGAAAGAGTGAGAGAGAGAGGGAAAGAGAGAGAGAGAGAGAGAGAGAGAGAGAGAGAGAGAAGACAGACAGACAGAGAGAGAGACAGAGAGTTTCAACCCTCACCGTAAATCGTGTTGCTCTTCAGCGCCATTTTTCTCGAGTACCCTGACAGCATATGTGAGTGGGCCTCCTTCTTTTACTCCTCGTTTCCCCTTTCCATCCAGCCCTTTTTCCTGTAAGCAGCGCGCAAATTTCCCGACTTGGATTTTACTCGTCCGCACACACATACACACTCACTCACACACACGTGCGCGCGCACGAACTGGTGTGCGAAAACTTTGGCTGCAGAGAGCGAGTTGTAAGCGTTGGCCAAAGTGTCGAGCTGCTGTTGGTTTGGTGTACTACTGCTCCCTTGCTCCATTAGCGCGCTTTTCACCCTCACACTTTTTCCTGGCTTTTTGTTCTCGCACGATCGTCTGCGTCAGCTACGTGTCTGTGTACGTATAGAGCAAGCGTTGTTATACCAGAATTTGCTGGCTTTTAATTCTTATATACCGAGCTGCCGAGGATTTCTCGCCGAGGCTGTACGGGACGGGATGGCGGGGGGGTTAGGGGGGAGGCGGTGACCATGTCGCACTGGAAAAGCGCGAGACGATCAGAAAAAGTCGGCATACGATGTTTTCCAAGCTTCTTGCTGGGCTTTTTCGGTTTTGGTTTTGAAGTGAGTAGATGTTTCATTATGTCGGTAAATGCTTTATTCATCTTGCACAATTGCGTTGAACGTAATTATAGTTTTTCTGGTGTATTGCTCGAACTTGGACATTTCATACAATAGCTGTTTTTATCTTTTAGAGTTCCGTGCATTATTTGTATATTATTTGAGGTTTAAAGACTTAAAAATCCATTGATTATATAGAATTTATAGTTTGAATAAAGCAATTATAAACGTTTGCATAGAAAAAATATAACACCTTTTCGATAAATTTGAAATCCGAACAAAATATGAGACACTCGAATAAATTTTTAAATTCAGTTAAATTCATATAATCAGTAATTGCAATATTGAGTTAATAAAGGTTACTCCAAAACATGCGCTTGTACTTCTGTACACAGAACTCAGTATGTACGTTATTATTTATTTCATCCATTCAAAATCCAATACTTTTTCATTTCAAATAAAAATTTTATCTCGCAAAATTTATCGCATACCCGTGCACTTGCATTTCCAAAAATAGCCCACACATTTTGAAAAAAAAAAGAAGCTTTAAAAAAGTGGCACACACGTTAAGTACACATTTTATCATGGCACACATACTCACGTTTGTATAGCATTCATCCAGATAAATTTGCGAATTTTAGTGCAGCTAAAAGCTATATCTTTCTCTGAAAAAATCGTTTGCTATG
The DNA here is from genome assembly GCA_900490015.1 of Megastigmus stigmatizans. Classification (NCBI taxonomy): domain Eukaryota; kingdom Metazoa; phylum Arthropoda; class Insecta; order Hymenoptera; family Megastigmidae; genus Megastigmus; species Megastigmus stigmatizans. The sequence goes on from UELV01158053.1 coordinate 43,546, forward strand.
AATAAACATCAGTTAGTAATAGTTGTAAATTCGAAATTCTTTCGCCATCAATTACAGTAATTCACATTACAAAACGGACCTCTCCCACGCATTATCATAAAAAATTATACTCACGCATATCCAAGTTGGCTATATCGATTTCACTAATGAATAAAAAAGAGAAACCAGCGAGAAAATTAAAAAAAAAAATCGGTGACAGCTGGAAATTTGACCAATTGAAAAATAAAGCCGTGGACCGTCCGACGAATTGTCGTCTCGTCAAGCGCAACATTGCTCCCGAGCGGCAATGTCATTATTCACGCTTTAGCGTGCACTTTATCCAGTCTCATTAATCCGTACTCGCGGGGAGGCTAAAATCCCTCCTCTTTTTCTCTTTTTCCTCTCTACTCGGCTTCTTCTCTCCTTTTATTATCCTCGCTCAGTTTTCGAAGCTGTTCTGCATGCGATGAGAGATTCGCTCTTCCTCTCTCTCTCTATATCTCTCTCTCTCTCTCACTTTAGTTCCGTCTCTTTTATACTCGAGTGTGTAAGTGTGGCAGTGCTCGTGAGTAAGCTCATCGGGTATGCCTTAATCGCCCGTGGAATTACACTGTCGCGGATGAGAACAAATCCAATTTGCATCCTACGCGAATATAGACTCTTCGATCATCGTGAAAGGACTTGATGTGCATTCGCTTGCTCGCCTTTCCTTGCCTCTTTTCGATCAGAATTTTCCTCCCTTTCGATTTCGTTGTCTCTTTCTCTTCCCTCCTCGCCCTTTCTCTCTCTCTCTCTCTCTCTCTCTCTCTCTATGTGAATAATACCCACTTTTATCCTCTGAATTTTTCTTTAGCTTTGCAAGTACGTTGTTTAATTCCTCCCTTTTCTTGGAATTTCATTGGTTTCATGTGGATTGCAACGATTATTTAAATTGCGCTAATTTTGCGCTAAAGTGTTTTTGACCAACTTTCTTTTAAAACGTATATTTTCTGGTGCATTGTTTTAATTAAATTTTGTAAATTGTATTCTTTCCTTAGTTTATTTCATACAATTTTAGTTTAGTATATGATATAACTTTTTTTTTTAATTTATGTTTACTTATAGTGATTTTATTTTGAATGAAAACAAGCGAGTTGCAACAGTTATTTTAGAAAAATATTTGACAGAAAATGTAGGACAGCATTGTTATCTATTTTATATATCGCTTTACAATAATAGAGAACAATACAGAAAGCAATAAACCACCGTACAGATTTTCTTACCTCAATATTTACTTCAATACAAAAGTTTTAAATTCGTACAAGATTAAAGGGAAGCCGGGATTTTGAGAAGTTTTCATAAAATATTATCAATATTGTAGCAATTTATTATCGACGGTCGTTTTCACAAAATCATTTCTAACGAAACTTCTCGAGGGGATAAAAGTGAGAAAATATCGTTATAGTGTTCATAAATTTGTACGTAGCTTTATGAAATTTACATTGGCTCAAAACCAACGGTGTTTGCCAAAAAAGCAATGGTATACATTTTTAAAATCTAATCTATATTTATGTACGCGTAAGTGAAGAAATGCCGGATAAACGCAGTAACCTTTAATAATGCTTAATACTAATATTCTCCTTCATTTTTAATTAATCGAACCGTTTTATTCCAATCTTTTGCGGTTAATATATTCTCATCATTGATTCTAAAAATTTCATAATTAGTATTTACTGCAGTGATAAAAATATTTACAAATTATCGTGCTATTAACTTGAATATCAATAACATATTTATAGTGCTTATAAATTCATCTAGTAATCTATAATAGTAATTTTTGCAGTAAATAATAATAAAACAGGCAAATAATTGCCCACTATATTTCGTGATAAGAAGTCGTAATATTTTAAAATGTACATTTCACGTTCTTTGAGTGCTTACGAGCATCGGTTAACTTAGTGAACAGAACTGTAAATAAATAAAAAATAATTAAATCAAATTAGTAATTTTACTTACATCTATTGACAATACTTTCATGGAAAAATTCATTTTACTTAGGTGTATTACCTTGTTTTAACATATTAATTAAACAGTAGGCTTTTAAAACATCCGTAATATGTATCATTCAAATAAACTTTAAAGTTTTATAAGACTAATGCTTGTCTAACAAAGTTTAATATGTTAGGACATACAGCATGTTATATGTATTAGCTTATTATACTTAAAAAGGCTCTAATTAAAGTTAGTAAATAAACAAGTTGAATTATTAAATTAATTATTCACAAGTTGTGTAAAATGTTTCATGAAATTACATTTTATGATAAAGATTAATAATTTATACTCTCTTTTAAAAGCTTATAATATCTGCTTTAATGTAATAATGAGGTAAATTTTCGAAAGTTGCTTTTAAGTATTAATTCATGTTCCATAGTGTCAGCTGCACATTGTTGGCAATAGCTTTTAATACTTCGTAACAACGTTACCTCAAAATTATCATACACCTTCGTGTTTCAATACTTAAAGCTGAATGGTTTGGACAATTGGAACAAGCTTAACAATTAATATTAAAAAACAAAATTACCTATTTATCACGCCGTTAAATAATTTTTTTCGTCGATTATATTCAATAGAGATTATTGCATTATTATTTTTTAATATGCATTTCCGAGGACGTATACTAGACTTAACGTAGCAATCCTGAATAATATATGTAATTAAAAATTATTGCTATTTAAAGAAGATATCTTACAATATCCATATGCACTCACAACTATTTCAGTTCCAATAAATCCACTCAACATTAAAATCCTCAGTTTCACACGCTCAGCTGGGCTGTGGAATTTTCGCTGTCGTCTCGGCGCAATTAGCAAAGAAATCGCTCGTTACTCAAAAACAGCTCTCCGAGCCCCGACACACCGAACAAAAGCATATAGCCTCGATATATCCACATATCCGTCCACCTGTGTATGCAGAGACAAAGCGAGAGAGAGAGAGAGAGAGAGAGAGAGAGAGAGAGAGTCCATCCCCATCATCGATCGAGTGACTCGCTCGCTCGCACGCGCTTAAACGAGACAAAGCGACAGCTAATTGTGCATCGTTAGGTTCATTATCATCGGCCGAAAATCGCGCTCTATACCTACATGTGCATACATGCACACACACATTGGCGCTATACCAACCGCACAAAGGCGAAAGAGCGATATCGATTCCCGGCAATTTCCGAGTTCCCCCATTCTGCCGCCCTCGCCCCCTCCCCTCTCCCCTGCGCACCTCTTCTGCTATATTCCACAGGCCCGCTTAATTGGCCCCCGCTTCTCTCTCTCTCTCACTCTCTGGATATATATGCATATACATACGTATAGGTGTACAGGCTTCGAGCTCTTATCGCGTCCTTATGTAAGCGTAGCTCGGCAAAGCGAGAGAGGGACAGAGACAGATTTATCGGGCTCTTGGCCGTCAGGAAGCGTTTCCGTCGGCTCGTTTTATGCTTCACCTCTCGCTCTCTCTCTCTCTCTCCCTCTAAGCTACGAGCCTTAATATCGCTGGGAGGACGTGTACAATGAAATATCGTTGTATCGGGAGATTCTCGCGCTCAGCTCCCAGCTGTGTATCTTTGTGTGTGTGTGAGTACAATTCATTAAGGAAGCACGAGCGACAAAGGCAGTCGGGAAATTGACTAATTTTTCCAAGGTGAGTGCGTATTGTTGTTGTTCGCTATGTATCTCGATGCCCCCTTAAATTATTTCCAGGCGATCTCGCTCTCTTTCTCTCCATCCCTCTCTCCCTCTTTCTCTCTGTCTGCGTGCTACCGACCGAGATTTATTGCCCTGGATATACGTTTTGGCTCTCTTTTGTTCGACGCTCTGCCTGCGTTTGGCTTTTTTTCTCCTATTCCTCTTCTTGCTCGCTCGTCTTCTGGCTTCTCAGGCGTTTTATTGGCGACGTCTGGGGAACACTTTAGTGACGCTCTTGTGTGCGGCGGCTGCGGATCCGTCTTTTTTTGTTTTTCCTTTGACGAATTGCCGGGGACCGAATGGAGTACGAGACCGCGATTGGGATCGGACAGACTGTATGCGGCTTTTTCTCGCTGCTGTACAGCTTTTGCTGTTTTTGTCCTTCTTGAGAGTTTGATGAGCTGCGCAAATCTGCTTTTACTGTGTCTCGGGTCGTCTTTTTGGTTCGATGGAAAATTTAACTTAGAAAAGATTTTCAGAATTTAGGACAGGTTTTTGCTGGTAAAATCATTTTGATTTTATGGACTTATTCGAGGAGAAATAGAGTTTTTCTTTCATTTTGAAAAGTCAATTGATTTGGAAGAAATGAGGGTTATATAGATGAAATTATTGCGTAAAAATAATAGCTCGTATATATTCATCAATACAATTTTATAAAAAAAAAAATTATAGCAATTTATTCAAAGGAATTAAGATCGTGTAATTCAATTGAAATGATTGCTTTAGTGTATATGAAGTGGTGATTAAGGATAAATAGTCCGTTCATGTTTTATCTTTCATTCATATTTCCAGAATCGATGAAGAATATGTAAGGCTAGATGAATTTTTCTAGTACAGTAAAAGAGTTCCATATGCTATCCCACCACGAATTCTATCTACGAGTCCCTTGAGATTTTTCTGACTTACGATCGACTCCTGGGGAAAGTATATTTTCTGAAAACCCGAAGAATTTCACTCGTCAAAATTTTATGCTCACTTATAAGGATCTCGTAACTAATAAGTTTAATTTAAAATACGCTGTGATTACCCCTAGAATTGTTTTTGAATTCGAATTACAAATATAACGTTTATATGATAATAAAATTAATTTATCTCTCATGAGATAAGTTCTTTTTAATATAAATTTACTGAGAATGTACCCAATAACCCGAATATTATAAAAAGGGAAAGAATAAATTTATTTGATGCCCGATACATCTCACTATCTTTTCCATGAATGAAGTTTCGGGGATCGCTATGTTATCTACTCCCAAGTTTTTTTGAGTTTTATATTGACCTGGGGTCTCTGTGTAATAGTTCGATATTTTATTCGAACTCAGATGTTATGAAGTCTCTGAAACAAAGAGTTAAGTAAAGTTGTAAAATAATAAAAATGTGTAAACAAGATTATTTATAAGAATCTAATTTATGTATTAAAAAGAGCTCTCATCTATTTATTGTCAAAATCTTACATTTTTATGTCTTAGAGACTCGGAAAGAATCGGAATTAGTTAGTACATAATTTATAAATATATGACATATAAGTAGTTATACTCGGAATCAGTCAAACATACATATTTTGTTGCTTGAAAAGGGCCCTTATCTTCAATACTTAATCCCTTGTTGTTGTTGTACGCTATGTCTCTCGATACGCCCTTAAATTATTTCCAGGCGATCTCTTTTTCTCTCTCTTTTTTCTTAATTGTTTTTTAATTCCTAAAACTATGTTTTAACTAAATTCATACAAAAGATCGTATTACCTGATTCTTTTGCAATTACTCAGTTTGAAGAATCTCCAAATACGAAGCTAGATAATTTTTGTATCGTTCAGAGAGCCATTATGCACAAATCTATCATTATCCACACATCGTTAAGCGCACGTACACGTAGAGAGAAGGAGGAGGCCTATAAACTCTGTGATTGATGTGGTTTCGGAGAGGGAGCGAAATCAACTTAATGTAATGCGGTTGACCAGTTGGAGATCGATAGGGAGTCGCGAACCAAGTGAGAGAGGGGGGGGGAGAGAGAAAGAGAGGGGATGAGGAGGGGATACAGAAATCCGCGTGCATATATAGAGCCTGAGTGGCTTTATTATACACCGCGAGAGGATTCACGAAAAGCCAAGTTCCCTCGCTGAGTATACCTACTGCAGTTTGCGTCCGTATAAGTAGCCTTTCGGTGTAAAACTCTGCTCTAGATGAAATTGCGCTATCCCCAGAGTGGTAGTAGGAATTCGTTTATTAGAGTTTCTAGTCGATATTTGTAATTATAATTGTTGAGATTTATCTTCCGCAGTTGTTTGCATGTTGAATTTGAAACTTTTACCTCAGATTTATTATATCTGATTGGTTTCATCTTGATAGCTGGGAATCTTATGAGAAAGTGCGCGAATTGGAAGACCACGAGAAAGTCTTTTTCCGCGAGCGATTCAGTATCATTTTTTATCTGGAATGCTAAAAATTTAAAAAGGGATATGCCGTGAATGGATATGCTCACTTGCAGATGCTTTATTGCTGCACTTTAGACTTTCGTTCGAGTTTTAGAATCCATGGAAAAATTTTTCTCTGGAAATATTCTGTGAAAAAATGAAAATTTCGTTAACCGTTTCAGCTGGTGCCGCGCTTTTCGGAACAGTCGCAGAAAAAATTTCTCCAACAGTAATATTAATGAATTTTTTATGCAAATGCATACTTACATTAGACACGATCGTAATCGGATTTTTAGGCATTAATTGTAGCTCAAGCTTCATGTTCGGAATGAGTATCTGAATTTAATGTTTCATTAAAATTGAATCATTACCAAACCATCAGACTACAGGTTTTCATCCTCAATATATTATTTACACACTAAATAAATGAAGAACAATTATAAAAATTTGCACGTTAATCTCATGAAAGCAATCTTCTAAATAGCCTCTCACTCAACCGACATTCAAAAGATTAGATACTTTGAGCAACACGCCTATACTCGTCAAAAATACCTCGCGCGCCTCTCCACCTGTACATACACTCACGCAGGGTCCACATTCGTACCTCGCGCTCCCTTTTTTGCCTCCTCCTGTCCGTCTTTTTTCCCTCCTATCCTCGGCTGCGTAATTAGGAGGAGGGGGAGGATATCGTACACACGCGTGCAGCCGCGGGGAAACTGGGCCGTGGTCTGGGCATCCGCATCGAAATAATGAAAAGGGAAGGTTTTGCTGCGAAAAAAAGAGCTGCCTCGAACGGAAGAATTCCATTCGGAAATTCTTCACCTGGTTCGGATATATACATTTTTTACGCGCCTACTTCTCGTTTTTTTGCCACCCAGGCCGAGCGCCAACGAATTTTGCGGTTTCGCGTTCTAAACAGCAGCGCGAGAGGCGCTCTTTTGTCCCTCTTTTTGTTTTGCCTTTCCTCCGGCTTGCTGAGGATATATTATTCTTTGTGTTTATAATTGAAATTCGGGGCTTGAATTTTCTGAGGTACTTTTGTTGTTAGATGGGTTTTTAGCTTCAAGAGAGTTTGGGACTATTTGTTTTTGTGAGTGCTTACTGGTCGGTGAACAATTTGGAGACCGGTAGTCTGGAAAGAGTTATTTAATGCGATTTTATATTTAAGCGCCTTTTTAGCTTCAAAGCCAGGATTTTAGTCCCCCAAAACATTTGCTTGCATTTGTGTGAAAAAGTTTTATAATACGTATCGTTAAGAGAAGTACAGTTTCCTTTTAAAATTTTTTTTTTAATTACCTCCAATGACTAAATGTGATAATATTTAAAAATCGTTATATGTAAAGACATTTTTTCATAAATTCATGAACTATTTTAAAATTCAAGGTATCTTTTTGAAAGGCCTACGTACCTGAAATTTTAGAACGGATGTGTTAAAGTTCTTATGCATGAATTATCTTGAATCGAGATACGTGTTTTAAAAGAAATGTAACAATTAAGTAACGTAAATTAAGTTTAATCGTATGAAGTTAATTAAAATAAAATGTTTTTGCAAACTTAAAAAAATATTAATAATGATTGATTATTCCGTAACCAGACAGTTCATCATAAAAATTATTTAGTTTCCATAACCTGATCTGATTAATTATAAAAGAAAGCACCATTTCTCGGGGCTTATAATAGAGTTTTAGGTTATTTTTTAATTTATTTGATGAAGTGTCTTTCAATAAAGTCTCCTAAATCTAATTATTCATTATTAAATGCATTTAATAATTAATATTAATAGTAGTCAATAAGTTATTTTTTAATTCTCGTAAGATCAGATTCGACGTTTAATTCAAAAATCCAAAATTTTGACCTGGCATCGGATATTATCCTGCACATACGGTAATCGGAAAAAGAGAAAGACGATAAAAAAAATAGAGCGAAGCAAATGATTCGCGGTGCATCAAAGTTAACGAAGGACAAGGTCTGTCAAAGTTTGCCGAACGAAATCTGCAGTTTTTCGATCGCGCGCATCGCGTCAGTGTTAGCTGTCCTGCTCTTTAAACTCGGATATGCATTCGCTTGGGAGTGGAGCGACAGCCGGCGTTTTATTGTTTTGTTGCGAAGGAAGGAGAAGGAAGCGAAGGCGAAGTTGATCCCCGCGGCACGTATTAAGCGGACCTGGCGTGATGTAAAAACTGAGGGAAGGAGCGAACTTTCAATTTTCAAGCCAGACAAGTCCTAGTTCGAACGGCAGTTTAATTCGAACGATAATTTTTGTCGAACAGGCCGAATGTGATCGTGACTAATTGAATGGAAACTTTTTGAACTTTTTTGTTTTTCTCCTTTTTGGCTGTTGCAAGTCCGTTATTTTACTCGCTCGAGCGAACCTGCGTGGTATTGTCTGCTTTGTATACGGCGGATTTCGTGATATTGAGAAAGCATGACTATATTAATTCGAATAAATGTACTTTCAGCAGTATGCTCCGGAATTTACATTTTAACGTAATTGTATTCAATGTCTCGAAGATCATTAAATTCATAGTCTTCTATTCTTAATATATATTTTTTGTTTAAATGATATAAAAAAGTGATGAGAAATGTACGCAAATGAAGTAGTGCAAACGAATGTAACAGTAACGAATAATCTAAAATGGACATTGCAACAAAAGCCAATCCAAAGCCCATAAACTTTTCCATTCGCCAAAAAGCGCATATAAATCTCACGCTCAAATCCACATTCAACCCGTAGTCGGAGCGATTAACGGCGATCGGTCTGACTCCCCTAGCTGCGCGCGATACAGTGTAAAACGCCACGAGATAACACCGCGCGACTGGCATACCTATACTCACACAACTCCCATAACATCTCGTCCACGTGGGCTTGAAATCGTCGCGATCGCGCTTCACTTATTCACGTGGCTGTGTATTACCGACTCTCCCCTCCCCTCCGCGCCCCTCCTCCCTCCCCCTTCCCTCTTCCCGGCCCCACATCGACGCTAATTGTAACAAATCGCGAAATCCCATTTGCGCCAGCCCCTTCCCCAGATGGAAATGCACTTTGCGTGTAAACCGCGTGCTCCCGACTCACTCCCTCTTGCTCGCTCCTGCATTCTCGCATGCATATGGGATATTCCGCGTCGAGTCGTCTGTTCGCCGATTTAAGATTGGGGAAATTTATATTCTACGGATTGCTTGCCCGAGTGTGAAATACCTTATTTTGAATTAAGAATTTATGGACCTTTGTTCCTTTTTGTCTCATTTCTTTTTAATTATACGTTGATGTACGATGACACTGTAATTATAATAGACGCATGAATTAAATGATAGCTCGTTGAAAAGCAATAAACGAGCCTAGGAAGATTAACAGTAAATAAATGGAGTAGAAATGAAGTCCTACGGAAAATAAATTAACATTCTATTTGGTATCGAACGTCTAATTTCTTATTTACTCTTTTCTCATTTATTTCTATTGCTTATGATCCAAGGAAAAATGGAACGATACAAAAAATAAAAAAATCGAACTCACGTCCGTCTCCCATTAGAAATATTTGATCGCCGGGGTCGGCTCAACGTGGAATATTCCTTGTGTAGGTGCACGGTGGCGCTCTCGGGAGGCGCATATAAGGGGCGTAGGAAGCTATAAGGGCGGATTTACCGATTTCCCGAAGCCCCGCGCGTAAATCAGCGAGCGGGCACATCACTTCCGGTTCACGCTCAGCCGGGAGGGAGAGAGAGAGAGAGAAGGCGAGCACCTCAAGGCTCCCGGAAGCTGAGTCGCGGAATCTATTGCTTTGGCACGCTTCTCGTTCGCGCAGCGTCGTCGAGTACACACACACACACATACAGCTATATACGTATATAGGGGCTCTCTCACTCTCCCTCTCGCTCTACCCTGACGCTCTAAATACTCTGCGAGAGAGGCATATTCCGTTTCAGTGTTCTTTTCCCTCCTCCACTCGCTCCTCGCAGCCCCGACGCGCTTTCGACTAAGAGATCGGCCAGATAAGCGAAGCGACTCGAGACTCTAATGCCAGAAGCTCCGCCGAGATGATAAAGTCCGAGACGCGCCGACGTGGTACTGCTGCCGCTTACTTTTTTGCGAGGGGAGATATGCCTCGACTAATGCTCCGTAAGGAAATGTTCTTGTTTTTTGCCTCTTTGGGTTATTGAAACCAAGGGAGAGAATCGCTCGCTAGCTTTTGCTCCAGACTTTCGATAATAGTGCTCTTGTTAATTTAATGGAGTTGACTATTTATGCGCCCTGATTACACGTGGGAAATATTTTGGATCATTTTACAACGAGAATCAATTACTTATATTATAAGAATAATATAAAGGTTCTTGTGAATTTACAATGAAAAATGTGTTCCAAATTGTAGTCTTTTTTACAAAAAAATTAATTCAATGTAAACATTATTTAGATTTAATTTAAGACAAAAATGAATAAAATACAATATATATAGTGAAATTTGTAAAAATAATACTTATGAGAAAATAACTTTTTTAAGTATTGATCTTTTAATATTTAGAACCATCAGAAAACTTTGAATAACTATAAAATATCCTACACGTATTGAAAAATAAAATTATAAAATTATGTGTACTCCGTTGTGTCCAGCGAAAACATCGGGATTTTTTATTTTATGCAGTTTCTGCCCCACGATGGTTGTTTTTCCGGTGGTTTGCAAAATACATTTTGTTTAGAAAAAATAAATTAATAAAAAAAATGTACAGGTTCTTTAATTGTTCGTTTTATTTAATTATGAAGTAGTTGAATAGAAATCATGCAAGCTCTATAAACCGCGATAAAAGAAGGCGTACGTCCCCCTTAGCGAAAAGCACGATTCGTACTAATGTTTCTACCCTTCATTATCCAAAAATTAATTTGCATAATACGTGGCTCATAAATAACAATTCGCGAATCCGCGAAGAAGCCCCGAAATCACGGAAAGGAGAGGCTCGAGGGCAGCGAAACAAAGTTGAAATCGCGGCCCCTGCCGTCCTACCGCAGCATAAAAGTGTACACGAAAGAAAAAGAGCGAGGGGGGTAGGGCGGACAAAAAAAAACAGGAACGAAATCTACATATAACATAACGCCTAATTTAACTCGCGCATACACATCAATCAAGCAAAAGAATTTCAAAATTTTCTCGCATTCGTACATATTTGAAGATAGGATCGAGCCGCGCGTTTCATTCTTCCACTCCCCCTCTCTCTCTCTCTCCCTCTTACTATCCCTTTCCCTTTTACTTCTTCTCATTGCAATTTCGCTGCAGTACTTTAGCGAGTGATTTAGCGTTTAGCTGGCGGACGTGAATTAGCGAATTTCTGGCCTCTTCTTCGTGACTCCGACGGGCATTTTGCGCTCTTTCTCTACTTTCCTCTGCTATCGCGCGTATTTTGCATATCTAATGCACGCGCAACCGATGATATTACCTCGGTACGTGTACGTAAACTGAAAGAAAAAAAAGCGGTGTCAGGAACCGCTCTAATGGAATAGCACTTTATGCCCACAATGAGCATCATTTTCAATTAGCACAACAGAGGGTATTTTTTCCTCGCATTTGGGGCTTCGGACCGAGTTGAAAAAGATTCTCTCGAATGAACTGGATTTTTGAGTTAATTTTCCTCACTTGGGATTCAAATTTTAGCCAATAAATAGGTGTATTTCCACTATAGAAATAGAAGCAAAGATTCAAATTCACTTTACCACACTAAATTTTTAGTTTTATTTTTCAATTCGAGCTATGTAGATCGTAAATCAACTCTAAATAAATGATCACAATTTTTTAATGAATATATGTGAAACAAAATCTATATATTTCTGGAGTTCCACTTAATCTAGACTGGAAATTGCGAAACGAATATTGTGCACTAGAATCTTTTTAACTATAAATCTGAATACATAATAAATTTAAACCAAAAATTTAAAGTGCAATACCATTTAGATCTACATCACCCTTATGTGATTGTTCATTTATTGTCAATACCTGAGTTACTTTTGATACTAAAAGTCTCCAATTAAATAAACGAAAAGTACAGTCGTCCTGACAATAGCAACGTCATATTTCATAATGCAATTTGCTCAATTTGACAAAAGCAATAAAGTGCGCCGCGAAGTGAGGCGTCGTCGTTAAAGGGAGTAAAAACTTTAATTCGGCTTTGACACCAAATGTTTTTTCTCGCCGCGCGTACCCCAACAACATCGGAACTCGACTCCAAGACTCCAATTTTTTTTTTACACTCGACGACTCTGTATCCTATCTCGCCGTAATTTTTCTTTCTCCTTATTTTCGAGGGTGTATTTCCTGACCCATTTCCCGGCGGCGCGGCGGTGGCCTTCGAAGAATTCGCGCGCCCAAAGTTTCAGTCAGACGCGAATGCACTTTTACGAATGCGGTCACTTATACAACGTCGAAGCAAACGCGCGCCTTGCTCGGAAACGGACATTTTTCATACTGTTTCTTTAAGTGGCGGAGAAAGTGCTTTTCGTATACTTTTAACGAATAAGTGCGCGGATTAGAGGGGACAAATTGCGCGGCATTTGAATTTTTTCCCTATACGAAAATGGCGTTATCGGACATTTGATAAATGGGTTGTTGAACTTTTAGCAAGTGTATAACGTTGATTTTTTTTCTTGTTCAATTTGTGTGCTTTAAAAAAAGGAGGATGATGAAAATTATAATGTGGAAAGTTCGGGAAAACTTTTAATGTTCATTAGGGCATGTAAATAGGAGTAAGAAAGCTAGTTACTTAAATTTTTAGGGACTAATGTATCGGGGGAATAGTTCTTTTTAACGTTCCCGCAGTATTTTACTCTTTAGAATTTTCAACGAATTTGGCCTTTTAATTTTTCGAGACGGTAACTTCGAGAAAGAGGTTACAGCGACACGAGCAAGTTTAAATAAAATTCTTAAACAGGCGCACTTTATTCTTATCTCCTAGAATCTCATAAAAACTTAAGTACATACGTCCAGGATACCATAAAACTAAATATCAGAAATCTACACGGATTTTATGCAAGAAAATCACTGGTTCTATTAATAATATAAAACGCCGCAAAGTCAATGTCTCAGCAACCGACTAAAAGGACAGCGTCACAGATGCGATAGAGACCGTGAGATACCGCATTACATCTTGCGCGATATATAACATGGTCGCGGGGCTCGCTCCGTCTCGTAATACGTATAAGTCGAGAATCGCTCCGCTCGGCCAGCATGCAAATGATCAATTAACTGGTTGTAAATCACCGTGACGTGGACGTTTGCCTCCTTCGCCTCCGCCTGCAGCGCTTCTCTCGATATTTATATCCGGGACACGCGCCGAATACGCGCCGATTGTTCGGGGGCTGTTTCTTTTAATAATGCAGAGGCTTCGCAGAGCCAGAATTTTTCCCCCGTACAACAGGTGCACAGTGCAGTTAGCTTTGCTGGAAAATTTCAACTTCGCAAGCGGAGAAGTCGAAGTAAGAGCTGCGTCCTGACTCTTTCGCCCATATTTCGGGGAGGAGAGCCAAATGTTCATTTGAGCAAAGTATGTTCGAAAGTATTTGAGCGAGCTCGGTGCAGAGAGTGGAAATTTTAATGAAGGATTTTCGCGAAACTTTTACGGCGTTTCGAAATTCAACTGTATTTTCTTTGCTTTGCGCGACTTTTTCCTATTCTTTCCTTCTTTTTTTTTTCATTTTATCACTGTTCGATCGATACTCTGAAGTTCGTAAATTGGAAAGTCAGCCTTTAAATTGCAAATGTTTGATCGATTTTCATTAGAGGGTATTTCTATATGTAAAAAATACACTTTCGATATAAGTTGTTTCGATTGAAAGAAACAAAATAAATTTTATGTACTTCCATGTATTCTTCCATATATTTACAAATTTTAAAATAAGTTATCCGTAAGCATTGAAACTCTTGTAAAAAAAAAAATAAATAAGAAGGATACCTAAACAAAAACAAAGGGAATATAGTAGAAAGATAAAGACGAATTAAGTAGAGACAGGAAGGAAGGGAAAAAAAAAGGAAAATGGTGAGCCACGGGCGGTGTAACGATTCTCTTTCGCTCTCGACTTTACTTTCTCGGTTAGCACAACAGTAGCAGTAGTGAGATCAGTTGAAATTCGGAAAGGATGAAAACTAGATTTAATTCGGTGGTCCTTTCATCAAGTGTAGGTCTGATTGTTCAAGTCGCGACCGTGAAAAGTTTAAGAAGTAGATTTAGCAGGGGAAAACAGAAGTCGAAGCGGTACTACTTCCAGCTCTGTGCCGTATATATGTTTCAGTAACTTAATACGAAGCAAATTTTACGTTTTAAATTATTTAAAATCGTGTCCCTTTAGAACAGTTTTAAAATAAAGGAAACTACTTTTCAACTTTGAAATTGTTCTCACCGCTGTAAATAGCCTTTTTACTAGCCTAGAAAAATTACATTAACGAGTCGAAAAGTTTTTACGGTTGTAATTTACAGGAAAAAGGAATAGCTGGAAGATAGCAAAGCGAATCTCGCTGGGTAAAGCGAAGTAAATCTGTCCAAGACAAATCAAAGTTTTCCCAAGTTTACTTAAACAAATTTTCTGGTTAACTTTCTCATCGCGTTAATGAAGTTCTTTCGTTCCGCATGCGAGTTTTGCGCAAACCAGAAAGAAAGAAAGCGAGAGAGGCGCTCGGACGCAAAAATAGAATCTGCCTTGCTTTCCGCTTCCGTTCGTTCAATTGATGATTTTGAAAAGCTAGAGAATTCCCGGTTACGCGTATATATTATTAACAGGCCACCTAAGAGTTTACGGCGCTCGTAAAGAAACAATGAAAAAATAAACGGCGGATTTACAAAGAAAAGCTTAGGAGGTTTGCTGTTGTTGCCGCTATTGCTGCTGCTTCTCCTGGGAACAGAGAAGAGTGGGATATTCGATATACGTCATGACATTCCGAGTTGTAATTTTTCTGGCGTTCTCCACGTAGCCGAAAGGAAGATATTTACATCCAAACCACGTTCGGAATGTTCTGGGGAATTGCGAGCTGCACACCAGCTCGAGCGAAAGGCGAGGACGCTTTGACTACCGGAATAAAGAAAGCCGACGTGGAAGGGGCAGAGAAGAAAGGGAGAATTCTTTCTTCGACAATTTATTTTCTTCATGCCCTATTTCACCCGAAGGGTGGGGTCAGGAGAAAAAAGTTTAATACGCGAAAACAGGAATCGACGTAATTTTATTAATGCACGATTGACGTATAGCAATGTTTTTAGTCGTTGAGTCAGATTCGTTCGGCTGCAAAATAAGAGGTGACTAAACTGATGGTTCATTGAGGGATCAGAGTTTCCTCTTTGCATTCAACTTGAGTGGATGAAAAACTTATTTATTGATGGAGCCGGAGAAAGTATTTTATAGATGCTGTATACTTAAATTTGGTTTAAAATGCATGCGATAAAACTCAGTTTTATGAGAAGTTTACAAGTATAAACAGATACTTTACTACTTTAAAATTCAATTTGAGAACCGATAATTTGATTGAATTTCAGTACTCAATAGCTTTTATGAATCATTGTTTCTATAAATAAAAGAGTTTCTCTTTTGTCTGATGTTTTTCCTAGATGAACAATTATATAAAATTGAGATTTACTATTTTTTCTATTTAGTCAAGTAACTTGCAACTAATTGTATAACCAACAAGATCGCGTCACATTGTATTACAATAATAATAGAACTAAAAATTTCAGATAAAAGCGTCATCGCATTCCATTACTGGCGATAAGTAGGAGTATTTTCTTACCCCGCAGAAAATCATTCCTCCATATACTCTTCTTTCCCAAAAAGGAGAAAAGACACGATGGTAACAGCAGTGGCATCGAAACGAGGAAGCGGGAGATACACGCGGAAAGCTTTTCCGAAAAAAAAGAGAGTAAAGCGCCCCGTAAGCGGCGTGAAATCGAGTATTTCGCAGGTAAACGTTTCCCGCGGCCGACAATCGTCCGGAAACGCATCGGGCGTAAATGCATTTCGTTGGGAAAGCCGCGATGGAAAATCTTGTCTCCCTCTCCCCATAACCTGTCTCACTCGCAATCCCTTCAAGCTGATTCTCTCCTCTCTTCCTCTCTCCCTCTCTCCCTCTCTCGCGCGCGCGATTTTACCCTTTCGCCGCGAAATCTCCCTATACTCAAAATCTATTGAATTTATATTTTCATTTCTGTTGAGCGAATTTCCAGTGCTTGCTCTGCGATTTCCCAGATGTAAATGGGAAATTTTAGATAAAATGTTAGTGTAGATTGTTTCATATTAGCATCAGCTGTGGGTATTTTACAGATTCCGCTAATATTATTTGTTATTATCAAGAAATAGAAACAATGTAATAATCGAGGCCTTCACACTTCTCGAATAATCTTAGATCAGATTCAAATGGAAGTCATTCATCATCCCCTGAGCGCCGAATTTTTCTTTGCAAAATATTAAGAAACTTCACCCAAAGATCCGAAAAGTAAAGGCGTGGAAAATAGTGGAAAGAAAATAGAGCAAAGGCAGAGACGAAATCCCGGCTAAAAATATCTCTTTCCATCATTCTGACGTGTCGAGCTCGTTCTCTCGTCTTTCGCGACAACCTGAGCTCCTTAGGACTCATCTTGAAGGACAGCTCTTCTCGTCTCCTCGTACGTAAATCGCGGCTTTATGAAGATCCTCGGCTTCTTGATAATGGGAAAAATCCGTGCAGCTCTCGACACACGACTTAACCGAATATTTTTGCGCGCGCGCACATACACTGTATATGCGCGGCTTTTTCACCGCCACCGACATCACCGACAGAGAAGAAAGTGAATAGAGATGTATGCAGGACGACGGCCAAATTCTCCGAGTAAATGGAGTGAGTCGCGCTGGAAAATAGCTCTGATTTTCAAGTCAGCGAATGACTTAGTGGGCTTTTTACAGGTACAACCCTTCCTATTCAGTCGCTACCGTCTGACCATAATGAGTTTTACTGGGAATTCGTTTCTTACGATGGATCGAATTATTCGATCACTTTCTTTAATCATTTTGATTGTGGGAAAAATAAGAGAATGGTCCCCTTATTTTAGGTTTAGCCTCACTTTAGTTTTTAGATACGTCTTGATGAAAGTTCGATTGCCTCCGATAAAAATGTCATTATATTACCACAATCTATGAAAATTACATGTATTTATACGACTTACAAATAAACTGTTATAAATAATTATTACAAATTGTAGAATAATGAATCATTTAGCAACTGATGGGCCGCGTTAAATTAATACGACAAAAAGTATTTATTGCAATATTTTGAAATTACGAAAAAATTGAGCAAGTCAATTACATTGCAATTTTCCGTCGAATGTTTTCATCAGAGACTTTTAAAATTCAATATTTTCTCAATTGCGACGGCTGGATTTTACGGGAGACCGCGTCGGTGTAACACGATTAAAAGCTTCAATAGAAGTACAAAAATCCAATTTATCGTTTCGCTTACTTTTACGTGCACCAAAAATTAATATGTTACAAAAAATGCATTCTGTTTTTGAATTTCAATAAAATACCAAGTATTTCAATTGCATCTGTTACTTACTTCAAGTGATGAAAAAGCTTTATTTTTTATGAGAATAATTTTGTCTAAAATTATTTTAGTCTCGCAGTTATGAAAATCGCCACAGAAAATAGAATAAATGATATTGACAATTGCATTTGGTTGCTTTAGTGAAAAATACAATAATAAGAGATGTTTTATTATTTGTTACTTCAATTTTAATAGTATACTTAATTTTCGCAATCCCTTTTTTCAAACGGATGGAGCACTAAGCACAACCATTTTTTTTAATGAACATTAAAACTCTGTTAATTAGAAACGGTGAAAAGTAGGTCACGGTCCAAAAATTAATGTGTTTGCACTGATTTATCCAGTGAACTTCTATAACGTTCACTGGGAAAAGCAGTGAATATACACTAATCTTCGGTCAGTGACCGAGTTTGCGCTGATTTGGCAGTGAAATTTTACTATTTCAAATTAAAAGAGTGTAACAACACGCCTTCTTTATTTTATTGAATCGCTAAGCACATTTAAAAACAATTGTTCGACAGTGATTCTGAAAATAGCACTTCAAATCAGGCAAGATTCAATGTTATACGAACGCCTAGCCCACTTTTATCGTCTGTAAGTACAGTAGACACAAGAGACTCGTTAAAGTCAAAGGAACGTGGTGACCCTTTAATTAGCTTCAAATAAAGGTTATGCGCCTGTACTTCGCTATCGCCAAGTAAAAAAGACCCTTTGTCTTCTTTGTCCAGTTGTGACAGGCCGCAGCTAACAACGACTATCGAGCTCTTCTTCGTTTTTTCTTCTTTTCCTCCTCTATTGCATTCACCCGTCTCGGAGTCGTAAAATAATTTACACGTCGTATCTCACTCCACTTGAATAAAAATTTTCATTTGAAGTAGCCGCGCGTGTGCGAGTTGTGCTGCCCGAAAAAAGTGCATTAATAAGCAATTTTAATGTATGTAAATAATAACCATTTGCATGTCGAAATACATAATAATTTGCGCAATGTAGCGAATGCATTGACATGAAAGTTAAGTAGTAGTAAGTTCGTGCCAGTCGGACGATGTTGCATTTGAATAAATTACATTTTTTTTTAATGTTTTGCTTAATGTATGATACTTTGCAATTAAATTTTGACTAATTTAGTTTAAAATATCTATGTCAGTTCTTATATTAATTTGGCATATCGCATTTTTCCAACGTACTGGCAGAAATAATACATAATAATAAGTCGTACAAAAGAATGACATACTTTAAAAAACTCTTTTTAATTTAAAATATATGCCTTTTCTGTGATAGATAGAATTATAATACAGTTGATCTTCAATCTTTCCTGACATGTTTATTGAGCTCTCATCATTTCCTTTTTTCACATGCCACATTTTTACTCTAGCTAAGTTTAGATAAATAATAAATTTGATCGGACCAAATCCCATCGATGAAAGGAAGATAAGAATTCCATCAAACTAAACCTTTTTCCCCACTCAGCGTTTCAACCTAATATTTCCCTTACTACACCCCATAACGAAAAGCATCTCTCTTCCACCAACTTTTCTTTGTGGAATCTCGGCGACGCGTGGATCGCCCGATGGCATGAATGAAATGATAAGGCTCGCATGTATACCTACCCTGCACGCCACATATTTCTCTCTCTCTCTCTCTCTCTCTCTCTCTACCTCTCTCTTTGTCACCAGTCAATCAATACCGCGACGTCGGCGTCGAGAGTTTGCACACGCCGAATTCTCTAGACTTTCTTTCTTCTTCTCTGTCTCTGTTATCCTATTTATTTCTCCTTCTCGCTTTCGCTCTTGCCTTTGCTCTTCATGTTTTCGTTTCCCATTTGATTTTTAGATATGTCTGACTGTCTCGTTTTTTCACCCCCTCTTTCGCTCTATATATCTTCGTTTTGAATATATTTGTGTTTTTCGTATGGTGTTCTACATTTTTCATCATCTGTTCTACTATTATTTCTGCAACCTTTTACTTAAATCAATGCACTTCTGTATCGTACATTAAAATGAATACAGTTATTGGACTTGAATTTTCTAATTTTAAAGCATATTTTTTTGCAATATTGTCGTTTGGTGAAATCGTCTGTTCTACTCTACTTTATTGTTTGTAACTAGTTTCCATGTGTATAATTTTATTGCATGAAAATTTAACTATACTTATATTGTCATTGCATAATGTTTTCTTTTTGAGCATAAAATGAATTCTAATAAATCAATCAATAAATCTCGACCCCCTGTTATCTATTTTCCCTCTTTTGCTTCCTCCCTATTTTTCACTGTTCCTTTTATGTCTATTCCCTCCGTTTTTATCTTTGTTTGTCTCTTTCGTTATTTATTTTTCACTCTTTTTCATGTTACTCTGGATTTTGCACTTTCTCTTATATTTATTTTCTGCGTTTTTGTCTATGTTTATCTTCCGAACCGACTAGTACAATAGATCACTTTCTTTTAATTTTCTAGACCTTGATATACTTCCCAGATATTATGAGATGTATGTGCTATTCAATTAAAATTGCAATGTTCCAAAACTTTTACTCGAAACACTAAGAATATGCTTTTGTATAACAAACTGACTAATACTTTCTTTTAACAGAATTGTTTGCTTGAAACGGAAATTGAATTTTTTTTACAAGGTTTACTTAAGTGCATAATAGTGACGGTTAAAAAAATTATCACAATTACATAAGTTCATAGTGTTCCGTTTTAAACAAATCTCCTGTTTCGAAAAAATGGAGTTAAAAGTTTCACGGTTTTTCTAACTGAGATAAAAGGTAAATTCCCAAGAAAAATGTCGCGCTTTGTACGTAACCAACACTTAAAGCAATATTTTACATTGTAATACTTTTAGTCTCCCAATTTTAATAATAACCCCACAATTTTTTTTTGCGTATTAACAAACTAAATACGTAAGATTAAAAGAATAAAATAGCATGACGTAAAACTTTATAAATGCATTTTAAAGAATTGCTTCA
>UELV01158058.1:0-17945 GCA_900490015.1 Megastigmus stigmatizans
GTACTACGCAGGTCGCGGTATACGCATTAGCGCGCGGTGTACAGGGTGTACGTAGCGTCTATATAATAGTATTATAACAACGCTTGCCTGCTAATACAAGGCGACTCAAGTAGCCGTGGGTTCGATTCCCGTCTGGAACTCAAAAATTTTTTCGGGCTTTTTGCGGACGGAAAAAGAACCATGACTACGATATTTGTATAAAGTCCCACTGGGCAAATTAATTAAAACAAGAAAAAAGTCCCACTGGGCAATACCTGGTAATGGCCTACGCTCACCAGTAAAAGACCAATGAAAACTATTAAAAAAAAAAAAAAATTTATAAACCTTTTTCTTTATAATTCTTAAAATTTAAAATTTCCGGGAATTTCCGACGATCTATTCTCCGTATACTCATCAAGTGGAGGTTTGAAGAGACTATAGAATACCTTCACGGAAAAATATGAGTTTAAAATTCTTTAGCTCGAGGAGATCAATTTCTCAAATGTATTTTGTAAATTATAAACGAGCAATAAATTCTTTAACTTAAGTAATAGATAATATTTAATTATTAGAATATTATTATATTTAAAAATAAAGAAAATATTTTTGAATAAAAATTAATAATATAAAATACAAAAAATTATATAATTATTTAAAAATTCCTCCTTCCACTTGCGATATAAGCATTCCTATATCGCTGTCACTCTATAATATATTTGGCATGCCTGGTGGGACAGTGAAAGTAGGGGTGGAAGGAGATATTTATATATAACGGGTATAAAATAGGATAAATTAAATTTAATATTTTTTTGTTAAATGATTCCGACGGTATATCATATGATAGGAGAGAACTATCTCTCGATTCTTGCGCAGGATATAGAGAAGAGAGTCAGTAAATTAGAAGAAATTAGTGTAGAAAGAGATGAAGATAATGATAATATTATCGAGAAACAAGATAGAAACTCAAGTGGAGCGACTCCAATCCCTGATTGAACAATTATGGAAAAAAACTGAAAAGTTGAAGGATAGTATTGTATTTTTCACGAAAGAGAACATCGACTTAAAAAAGAGAAACGCAGGGTTAAATCTCCAAGTTATGAATAACAATAAGAAATCAATGAAAGAGTACGATTATTAGTGGTTGTAAGGGAGATAGTTTGTATACGCATGAGCAAGCTTTCTATAATAAAATAAAAATCGTGATAAAAATTTTTTTTCTCCTCTCACGATTTAACAATTAAAAATCTCGAAATAAAATCGAGGAAGGAAATTTTTTCTTCTTAAAAATTAAAGGATTTATAAATAAATAAAAATGTTATCGACAAATTTGAGCGTCGATTGATTGATGTACATATGAGAAATAGCACATCAATAATAAAAAACGGTGGAAGGATCAATTATATTGAAAAGAGACTGGCGGAGTTAAATGAACGGAGACTTATGAAAAAAAAAATGAAAAAAAAAATCTAAATCATAAATTTTGTTAATATTTTGTAACATGAGATTGTTATAAAATGTATTATTTATTTACCAATTATCTCATATTTATACTACAATTTTAATAAATATTATATTTCAATATATTTATTTGTTTAGTGCTACTCATTTAAGTAACTTATACAGGATGAATCAATTCCATCGCATTTGCTATATACCATTCGACAGATCGCAAAATTCTAAGAACGACGTAACTTTCTCGATTTTTGATCTGACCAGTAGTTTTCGTGTTATTAATTGTTAAAAGTTTGTAAGATGAGCCAATCAGCGGGCAGCTATAGCTGTCGCCCGCTGTAGTTGCCCGCTACTACAGCTGCCGCCCGCTGTAGTTGCCTGCTGATTGGCTCATCTTACAAACTTTTAACAATTAATAACACGAAAACTACTGGTCAGATCAAAAATCGAGAAAGTTACGTCGTTCTTAGAATTTTGCGATCTATCGAATGGTATATAACAAATGCGATGGAATTGATTCATCCTTTATTATAAGACATTGAATATCAAAATCAACTTTTTCATTGATTTATTATTATTGATATAGAGGGAATAAAAGTCTCAGCATTGATTGATACCGGCAGTAGTATTACTTGTTTATCTGGAGAGGTACATGAGAAGTTTAAGGGAACGAATTCTTTCGAATGCCCCGTTATAAGGCGTTGACGGGTGTGCATCTGTAAATATAAATAGTCTAATATTTAATTTTAGCTCAGTATTCTTTCCTCGCCTACTTCGCTGTCCCTACGAAATAGTACATTGGTGACGAGGATAATTAGAACACGTGCGCATAAAAAATAAAATGAGGGAAGAAGCAAAATAACGGTATTAATGGTTGGAAAACATAATACTAAAAGTATAATATATCGTAGATTTATAATATATGCAAAGATCAAGTTATAGAAGGATTAGAAAAGAACGGACACAGTAAATGAATCATTCACTAAAGAAAATAAACGATATTGAACTCACTGAAATAATTGAAAAGGTAAGAACGTATATTAAACCAAAAATAAACTTAACAGTGTTGAGATCTCAATTTCGCGGAAGATGGCAAAACCAAGTGAGTCAATTGGGCCAATTTTACAAGAATTGGCGGCAAAGTGTAATTTTCCTGATATAAACAACGCGGTAAAAAAACAATTATGAATAGGCATATAGAGACGCTGAAATTCGACAAACATTGCTCAGTGTCGAAACCTTAACGCTCGAAAAACCGTTAAAAACAGCCATAGCCAGTGAAAAGGTGAAATTAGCAGCTACATCAATTCAAAATAGCGGTAAAGAAGAGGAAAAAATCAATAGATATTGAGCATATCGCTAAGAGTACAAGAGCAAAGTCCACAGAAGGATTTAAGGCAATGTAAAACATCTACGGAAAATCGCTCAAAGGGAAAATTTTAGCATAAAACGGGTCTAAAGCAAAACAAAACAAGCATATCAACGGAGAAATTAGCAAGTTATCGCTGCGGTAAAGCTTCACCGAAGGACTGCTGGCACATAGATCATTATAGATCCAATTGAGGTGCATAACTGTTTATTGATGATCGATGCAAAATCGAAATGGCTAGATATATTTGAGAAAAATCGATAAATTCAAAAAGTTTAATTAAAATATTCAGCCAAAACAATTGATTAGCGACAATGGTCGCCAGTATGTATAAGAACAGTGAATTCACATCTTTTATGAAAAATCTAGGTATAAAACACAGATTTTCACCTTTCAAACATCCAGCATCGCATGGTGCGGCAGAAAATTTAGTCAGAACGTTCAAAAGAGTTTTAAAAAAATTAAGAAACACAGGTTACACCATTCTAAAAGCGGTAGATATGTTCTTATTTGATTACCGATCGATTAAACACTGTACAACTGGCGATACGCAAGCTAAGATCATGCTGGGAAAGAAATTGCGAACACGATTTTCATTATTACGTCTGAGCATGGAGTAGAAAGTAAAAAATGAACAAGAGCGTCAAATACAAAATAAAGCGGGAAGAGAGTTTACGAATTGAATGTAGGTCATACTTGAGTGAGCAATGGGCTGCAAGGTAAAAAGACAAATAGACCAAATTATAAAGAGAGAAGTACAAGAGAAGATTGAAATGATGGCAAAGGCGAACAAAGATGAAATCAATCCGAACGTGGTAACACGACGAAAATCCCGTCGCCTCCTTGCAAAGCAAATCGCGCAGTACACATGTAACTGTATTTAAAGAGGAGAATAGTGTAGTATAGGCGAAGTATTAGAAGTGTATACGGCTATGGAATGTATGCAAGTGTGTGGCGTATGGCGAGCACTGCTACAGCAGTAAGCACGTCGTATGAGCGGGATACAGTCAGTCCGTTGTAAGACGCCGACGGGTGTACATCTGTAAATATAAATAGTCTAATTAAGGGGCGCGGAAGCACCCCCGATCGCAAGTATGAGTACTGTACGGTGCAGACGAGCCTTCCTTTATACTATAAATTTGCTTTTTAACCTCAAAATTTTTTTTCCCATATCTATTAATTTATGTCTTACGTTGATTTTATGTAATCAAGTGGGGCTTAATTAATAGCTATTAAATTAAAGTTTAATTACTCTCTAAATTTCAAGCAGTGAATATCCACTGATTCGCAGTGTATATACACTATTTCGACCAGCTATAAGAACTACTGTGAATAAGTGAATAGTCCCTGCCGCAATTAGTGAAATTATTTTCACTGTGTAAATTAGTGCAATTTCACTGTACTACTTTACAAAAAGTTTTTGAAACACTTTTAACACGATTATAAAGTATTTAAAACAATTTTTCGTTTCGTCTCTCAGTAGACTAGAGAGTACCCATAGAGCTACCTTAAATTCACTCTATTACAGGCATTTTGGTGACTTTTACATTATTGCGGCACGCTCGCACTTGTTTTACATTGAATAGATATTATCCTACACCTATTAACTATAGTAAATATCTATTTAAACGATCGCTAAAGCTAAACGCATTTTTTCGCATAAAGAAATTTTGTAGTTAATTTTCTTATATAGTAACCGAGCCTTTATTTCGTCACTTTCGAGATTGGAATGCGACATCTATCGCTTAAGGTTGTACTAGCTATCCCTTCACTAAAGCCATAACAAACACATGCGTGTCGCGTCGCCAGCAACGAACTTGCAGTCTTCAACCTTCGCTGTTTACTTATAATGTTCGTTGAG
This sequence comes from Megastigmus stigmatizans, assembly GCA_900490015.1. Lineage (NCBI taxonomy): Eukaryota > Metazoa > Arthropoda > Insecta > Hymenoptera > Megastigmidae > Megastigmus > Megastigmus stigmatizans. The sequence continues at coordinate 4,662 of UELV01158058.1, forward strand.
GCTGGTGGCCGGTAACGTCTATTCGCGCGCAAACAAAAGAAGTCGTATACAGTTCTAATTTACTCTGCACAGCTGATAGTATTATAGATATATACTAACCTTACCTATGTATAAATTTTTTATTACTAAGATAACAAATACATTTAAATTTATTATTTTGGATGTATTATTAAGTTTAAATATTCAAGTACTTTTCTAATTTTACTCCGATTTCAAGATAAATATGTATGAATAAAAAAGAAAAATTAACAATTTTTCAACCAAATAATGGATAGGAAAAGTTAATTAAAAAAAAAATTTGCCCGTAGGTAGGATCGAACCCACGCTTCCTGAGTTTTCAGCCGTTATGGCACGGCGCTCCCCTCCCCAACTCGTCTGTCCCCGTCACGACGTGTCCGAATATTCGACACGACGCGATTAACCTATACTTTGAGCATGGGTGCCATGCGAATTATGCGTGGCTTAATTGTCCCATACAGTTTTAGCGTGTGTGCCACGTGTTTTATGCGTATAGCTTCACGCAACAAACGTACGACTGTGGTGCGTTAAGTGCATGGGGGTTAGCCATGCTATACATATGTCGATTCATGTGTTCATGCGTTATTCGCGTGTTTTTTCTCTCTGTGTAGGTATCTTGGACGTTCACTGCTTCAGTAGTGAAACTATAATGGAAAAATGTTTCATGGACTTTAGTCAGTCAATATTCACTGCCTCTTTCAGTGACCAATTCATACACTGAATAATCAGTGAAGTTTTAACTGGTTCTGCAGTGAAAATGACGGTCACTGACAAATACAGTGACATTTTCACTGCTTAAAATTTAGAGAGTAGAAAAAAGTTTTAACTGCAAAGATTGTTGCGTTCATAGGTTATCGCAAATGCGATTTTGTTGGTCTACAAATTCTTTTTGTTTATGATTTAATTTTTTCCCGATGCTATATATAGATATACGAGTGTACAAATTTTTCCCGGTGTTATATATAGATATACATTATTTGGTTTTCTTTAAACGTTTGCATGTGTATTTTATACGGGCGAGATGGAAACCCATATTGTTGACTACATTTGAAAATAATTTAGCAATTCGTTGATCCAAAAATACTGAAATCTATTACAATTTTAATTTACCCTCCCGTATATCAAATGCCTACGGTTCCAATTTGAGCTTAGCTTCTTATTAAATGCTTTCACAAAATTTACAGCTCAGTCTGATAGTATACACTTGAGTATATAACATGAGAAAATGGGTACATATGAGATAACTTACTTCGAAGGTTTACTGTATTTTAGCTCGATTAGTACAGTTCAAAGGTACTGAAATCGACTAAAAATTGAATTTGTGTTTAACTTTTAAGAGTACCTGGCCGAAGGCTGAGCGTAACGAAAAGAATCTGAGAGAAAAAAACAATGAGACTGCACATCCTCGAAATTTTTTTGTTATTTTATTTAATATCTCCATTCAAAAGTTTTAAAATCCATTAGAAAAATAATTTTGTTTTATGCATCTCGAAATTTCTGATATTTAAGTGGGTCCTCAACTTCTTAGCAATCTTTTCGTAAAATCCGAAAGTCGAACAATATTTTACGAACTCCATATGAACTGTGAGTGTATAAAGAAACAATTGTATTCGAAGTTGCGTGTTAAAAACACTTATGGGGCAAAAATAGCTCTTAATACACAAAATATGTTCCTTTACACACAAACTTTCTGTACAGAAGTGCGAAGTAAATAGAAGAAATATCAGATTTCGGAATCATTATTTTTGATGTGCATATTGTATGGTCTCTCACGAGAAAGGATTGGACAATATTTTAGTAAATCAGTTCACCCAAAAATGCTTATATGTTCAAAAGTTAAATTTATCTCTTTGTATTTTTGATAATGTAGCTTAAAATCTGAGCTTAGTTTCGTATCATGTTTTTTAAGCATACTGCATACTCTGGCAAGGTTATAGGAGTAACTCGAAGAAATTGTGACTTAAGAAGCATCAAGATTTACAAAATCTTTAAAACAAAAGATGTAGTATTCTCTCTCTCTCTCTCTCTCTCTCTCTCTCTCTCTCTCTCTCTCTCGGGGTGGTCAGCGCGTGCAAATCTATACCTTCGCTGCGGACCTGCGGGTTATTGCTGATGCATACTGTAGAGGGAGTGAGCACTCTGTTCCTCACATTCAAGCGGAGGAGGAGAGCGGCCACCCTAATACTAGTGGCGCAGATGTGACTACCGAATGACTGCAGTGTAGAGTTACTGGTGTGATGAAGGAGAGTGGACTGAGAGCGGACTTTCTCAATGTGAATTCTCTCAGAGCTCACATTGGAAAATTCCTTCAATTTCTTAGCGATAATCCGTCCTACCATCTTTTCGGAATCGCCGAGTCGTGGCTTGGCCCAGTCGTTGATGATCGACTCATTCAAATCGATGGGTTTAGTGTGCTACGTCAGGACCATAATGTAAATGGTGGTGGTGTTGCCCTTTATATCCGTAACGATTATAAAGTCAAAATCATAGCTAAATCCAACAGCACTAGACATGGCAAACCAGGTATTCCTGAATTCATCTTCTGTGAGGTTCAAAAGGGTAACACGACACCAATCCTAGTTGGGGTTATTTATCGGCCTCAAAAAGTAGCTTTTAATTACGATCCTGACTTTCTTGGTTCTCTGAGATACCTTTGTGGTAGTTACAGCCACAAGTTGACTATGGATGATCTGAATGCAGATCTGTTATCGACGCTGATGATTCTGAGTTTGTTCAGAGATTAGCTGACGAACTCTCAATTTAGATCATCTAACACGGCTCGACGCATCATACTGAGACATCTCACACATGGATTGACATAATTTTTGTAGACGATAACGATGTACTTGACTATGGGAATAATCTTGCGCCCTTTCGCAGCAGGCACGATATCATAGATGTTATCATTGATATTCATGTTGCGTCTCCCCCTAAAGAAACTTTCAGCTCCAGAAGCTATAATAAGATAAATTCAGCTGAATTCAATGATTACCTGTGCCAACGAAGATAGACTCTAATAGAAGCACAGACTCCCATGCGAAAGTGAAGCTACCCCAGCGCAGTTATTACCCCATACGGCAGGTGGTGCACCAAGCTAGCAATAGAAATAAATATTAAAGACCTATCATTATTGTAATATAAAATATAAATATTCTATGACATTATTAAGTGTTAAATAGCTTGCAAGTTCCATAAATGTGTTACGATACGCAATTTAAAATTTATTTTTAATCTAAAATTGATTTAATGTTTAATGAAAATATAATAATGTTCAACTATCCAAAACCAAATATCTAAAAACCAAAAACCACCCGACTAAAACCAATGGAAAATTTCTAGGGAATAAAAACCAATAATTCTTACATTAAAACACGCTTACGCAACAAAACGAAAGTCTAAGCAACCCGACCCTATCAGAAAATTTCCAGCCGAACACGATGAATTAGGCAGCTTACAGTCACCTTAAAATTTCACCACGGTTGCGAGAGAGAAAAGAGCTACCGAAGGCGAATAAATGCACAAGAAGTGCAAGGCAAGGGATTTAGGCGAGGAGAGAGCGAGACGGGGTGGGAGAACTACTCTCCTTCGGGGATAGAAAACTGCGGCCGGACTCAGTGGAGCGGGGGGATAGGCAATCTCTATACCGAGTCATTGAGCCGGACTGCATCTTTTCAGTCGAGGAGTCGTGATTAGCCGGCCAAGAGCGACGAAAAGCTTTTATAAGATTTTGAAAGATTTATTTAACAGATTTTGTTCTGAGATTATTTGAAACATTTAATTAACAGATTTTGTTTGAAATATTTATTTGATTGATACTGTTGGAAGATTCGTTTAATTTAATTGCGAAGTCAAAAGTGATAAACGACCGATCTATAGAAAAATAAAAAGCAGTACAATAAACTAAAAAGGAGCCTTCTCGTTTTAAACTCCAGCACAATAAACCAAAAAAGAGCCTTCTCATTTTAATCTCCAGTACAAAAAACCCAAAGGAACATTTTAAGAAGTAAGAACGATCCTTAATAATATAAAAAAAATAAGAAAGAAGATCAAACCACACATAAAGGAAAGAGTTGAAACTTTATTAGTCAAGAAGAGGAAAGAGAGACCGAGTAAGCTGCACTGCGATCAAGACGCAGTCGGGCCCGTACGGGACGAACACTCCAAATTCCCTCCGTATATATAGATAATTTTAAAGATGTTCTGTTACGTATAACGTAACAGAAAATTTGCCTGGCGCCCGAACAGGTACTCGAGAGTACAGCACTTGCACTTCTTTCTCATTCTTTTTCTATTCTTTTTTTTCTTAATTCATGAATTTACCATGAGTATAAGTTGTGACGAATTCGCGAGTAAATTTCATATTTGCTCGGTAATTCGATTACACGCTCTATCCGATGGCGCGCAGGCTGAAGGAACCGTGAGCAGGATAGGGAGCGTGGCGCGTTTCGCGAGAGAGAGATAGTTAATTTGGGAAAGAGAGAGAGAGAGAGAGAGAGAGACGGCGCGATAGCAGAATTGGATTGCGCCGGGAGATCGTTTTCACCCGCAAGAGAGGGAGAGCACTCTAGCCATATCGGAAACGCGCGATTCGTGCTTGTGAGAGTGTGTGTGTGAACCACCAGCAAACCCTTTCTGTATTGCACTGGGCTGCAGCCAGTGCAATTTTCCTCAACTACAGAGATAGAGAGATAAAGAGATAAAGAGATAAAGAGATAGAGAGATAGAGAGATAGAGAGATAGAGAGATAGAGAGATAGAGAGATAGAGAGATAGAGAGATAGAGAGATAGAGAGAGAGAGAGAGAGAGAGAGAGAGAGAGGTCAAAAGCGTAACAAAGAGTAAGTACACGAAGTACTGTGTAAAACGGCTTGCAAGCAGCAAGCCGTGTACGAGTGTGTTTGCGTGAGATTTACGACCGTTGCCCGTGTATTAATTGCTTTCTCGGTTCGCGGTTTTTGTGTCATGTTCGTATGTAATATATGATTTGTTTTACTGAAGAATATACGCAATATCGATAGAATCACGTTGTTAATTTTTCAAGCATTATCCTTTGATTTATTCCCCTTAATTTCCCGCGATTACCGCTGCCTCCGCGGGCACAATACAAAAGCGTTTCTACTGTGCAGGAAATCTAAGCAGCAGCACTTGCGAGCATTACACGGTGCTCGCAAGCATTATTTCTGAAGTACGGAAAACGAGACACTTAAAGAGAGTTTCGAGATTGTCTACGAGAGCTGTTGGAGCCTGCACAGCGTCAAAATCGAACGTTGATTTGACGCTGCAACGTGCATGCAGGTAGGTGCGAGAATGCAAGTACGTTCCTGCCGCGAGAATAATAGCCCCGTTACAACTGGCGCCCTTAACGTGTTCGGTTTCGGGAGTTTTGGCGCGAAAGAATTAGGGTAAAAAGTGATACGAGACAGTGCAAGAAATCGGTGTTTGACCTGTGCAGCTAGTGTGGATAATATAGCGAATACAGGTCATAAAGACAAAAAGATTTCTGCTCTCGAAAAGGTTGATTTCGGGAGTTTGAAATATTTCAAATAATATTTCAAAAAGAATTTTGTAGATTAGGCGAGTGTAATAACCGAGAAGGCACGCGACGAGAAAAGCGCTCAAAGTCGGCGCGTCTTTGTTTACGTGCGCCGGTGCTACAGTAGGCCGGCACGGGTAAGCGCTAGTGTATACGTGAGTGCGAGAGAGAGAGCGCGAGCCCTCGCAACTGGAGAGCCAAGTAAGCCACTAGCGTAGGCTAGAGAGAACCGAGAGGGGCATGCTCAGCTAGGCGAAAGCCAGTGGCGTGGGACCAGCGCGAGCACGGGCGCATAGGCGTAATAGCCAAAAATTTGATTTTAATATATTTTAATATAATCAAGTTATTGATAGCATGTGCTCGTGGCTGTAGGCTGTGCATAGTCGTATGTGCTACGCCCAGCAGAGCTAGTGGTGTGCGTGCGTTAATTGTTTAATTGATAGAAAAATATTTGTTATAAGCATTTTTTGGTATAAATAATTGGACGCGAGGTACCTCATTCGTCCGAGTGATTAGTGCAGTTGTGTGCAGGGTGGATTATACAGAAATAATCCACCGCATAACAATGAAATTCGGAGAATAACTGTCGGTAAAGCAGTTGAAAAATTTTTACTTTTTTTCTGCACGATTTTGTTAAACGAAAGTTTGTTTAAGATTAATAGAAAGGCACGAGTGAATCCCATCACGATATTTATTATTGTGATAATTATTATTTATTGATTATTTGTCGCGGTTTTTTTTTTGTGTTTTCAGGGAAAATTTTGCGTGACGAATATTTAATTTAAGTAGCGGCGAAGTGCTTTCGGGAGAGAATTTGTGCCATAACGGGAATTGGTTTTTTGGTGTGGCAGGAATTAGTTGTTTTTTTTAGTGGGAAATATTTTGTTTTTTTTTTCAAAAAGGAAAAAAAAAAATTCGCTCAAAGGGCGAATAACTCCCGAGGGCACAAGGAAGCAATCTCGACACACCACTAGCAGGATTCGAACATGCGCCTACAGGTAGCGAGAGTTTGTAAGTGGAGAGGTTCGAACGAGTGCAAGAAGAGATGTTCAGACATAAGAAGAGTTCAAACTTGTGCACGTTAAAGTTCGAACCCAAAGAATAATTTACAAGTGTGCAAGACAAATAAGCTTGTACACTTGGAAAATTAAAAAGAAGTGCACTAGCAATGAAAGCTAGTGCACTGAGTGCCATTTACTTCGAACAAAAGAGGTTTTGAACTTGAAGGGTCGAGATTCGAACCCCGCGAAGAGTCGGATATCTGTACGAGGAAATCCGGAATGGCGCACTAGTGGTAATAAACTAGTGCACTGAGTGAGATTTGAACTCAGGAGAGAGTTTTGAACACCGGATTTTAAGGAATAGAATACGAGTTTCGGCGTAAATTCCTAAGAAATGGCTGAAGCAACGCTGAAGGCGCTAGAAGGATGGTGCTACAGCATAGAGTAAGAAGATTTGGACGTGGCGCTGTCACCACTGCAATTGAGTCGTCGAGGCTGGCAGTTCGGCAAGAAGCATCGTCTACAAAAATGGCTGTTGGGAGAATACTCGGTAGCTGATTTCAAACCTACGTATGAGACGGACGAAATAAAGGCCCAGATGCAGCGTGAAGAGCTGCGTCGAGCCTATGTGGAGGAAAAGGCTTTAGAAGTATCCGGATCAACGCTATATGACGAAAATATTAGTCATGATAGCACGCATCCAGTGCAAATGCTGGCAATGGACCCGGTGATAAAGAAAAACGACGAGCAAAGAGAAGCGCAGCTGTACCAGATGGATAAATCCCGACAACAGGAAGTGAAGAAGGTAACAGCTGGCGCGCAGCAACAATCAGAGCTCCAGGAAGAGAGCTCCGGGGATGACAAGCAAAGCGTTGGTGAGCATGGAGAAGAGCCACCACAGCATAACTTGGCCAATGAGGGGACGGAAGCGGTAGATAAGAGCGGAAAACACATAGTACAGGCCTGTTATCAGTCCCAGTAGGCCAAGAATCAGTGAATATCGCGGAGATATTCACTGAAACAAAGAAGCAGCTCGTACTGCTGTATAAACGAGTAGGAGAAGTGTCACAGCGCTGCACAGTAGTCGAGGGAGAGATGAAAGCTCTGGCTGCGGTGGTGCACAGCAGCAGCTGGAGTCAGCTGAGGCCAACAGCGGCGGAATTTAATTTCCAGCAATCTGCGAAACGCAGTAACGTAGTATCCAGCACACGGCTGGAGAGTAGAACGCCGTTGAGATCAAATGTGACTGGTTCTGGCCTGTATCAGGAGATGCAGGCCGAAAATGCCATACTAAAGAGACAGCACGCAAATTTCCTGGATACATTTACATATTATCCTGGAAATAGCAGTCTGAGAGAGGATGCGAGTGTGCAGAGACACACTCCGAAGGTTTCAGGTGCTTGGGTTGTAGGCACAGCCTGGGAGAGGGGGAATCTCTCAAGTAGCAACAGACCCGTGAGTTATAGCACCGAAACAGTGGATTTGAGCGGGCATGATACACTCAAATCCAATGAAAGAATGATGTCGGAAAACGAATCCCAGATACAGCGCACGCCGCGAGATGTAGGCCAGATCGTACACAAGTGGCAAGTGCAATTTGCTGACGAGAAAGACCGGAGTATAGATGTTTTCCTGACAAGAGTGGAAGAATGTCGAACTCTGGAAAATCTGACAGAGGAGGAATTATTATTGTCTCTGTCAGAATTACTGACAGGAGTTGCGGCCATTTGGTATAGGAATGGTCGCGATAATTGGAGAACTTGGCCTGAGTTCTGCGCAGCCGCCAGACGATGGTATGGCGTTAATAAAGGGTTTCAGCATCGCCTAGTTGCTGAAGAAAATGCGAGGACTTAGGGCCAAGATGAGCCTGTACGTGATTTTATCACATGTTTGCAAGCAATTATCTTGAAGCAGGTCCCGATAGATGCCACCGATAGAGGCACAGTTGGATCTGATGCATCGGAACATGTTGCCTAAGCTGCAATGCATGGTGCGCCGAGCTGTGGCGCGAGATATGGAGTAGCCGAAGGAAGTAACGGCATTCAAGTGTCTTACTTGCGATAAGCCAGGGCATTCGGCAAGGTACTACCCGAGTAGAAAGGCGGAAAACGAGAAGGGGAGCATGCAGTAGAGGTCACTGCGGCTCTCATCATCCATCCTAAGACCTCGGAGCAGTCCGAAGTAGCTGGCGGGAGTTGCTCAGAGGTTATGAGAACCTCTGAGCAACACGAGAAGTCGATAACAGAATGCTCGAATTCAGAAGAAAATGAAGATGGTTGGTGGCTCCAAGTTAATATTGGCGGCTTTAGGATTCGAGCTTTGTCTGGAAATCAAAGCAGCACAATCTAGGAGCTGCACGCATGGTAATGGGATCTGTGGGATTACAGATTGCCAGTGCGTGTAATAGAGAGCTTCGGCCTAGTTACGGCAGAGGGACCAGAATGGCTAATGGACATTACTCGTCGATTGTAGGTTATGTGAGCCTACCATTCGAGGTTGCTGGGATCTGACGAGATGTAACTATGGCAGTAATGCCCAAGTTAGACTCCGATTGTTATGTTAGAGTCAACTTTACCCGTTTATTCAAAGCAATGTTGGATCCCTGCAGAAATCAACTATTTTTCTAAGATGAAAATAAGTGTGTTGATCTCGAAATGGCTGGACTTAACGATAGACGAGTCACAGCTATTTCTGCCGTAGGACTCGCTGATATTGAGTCAGCTGAGCGAGAGCGACTTGAGGAAGTGCTTGATCGGAATATTAGGCCACCTGAAGATATTCTCAGGTATACGACACGAGATAGATGTTGGCTCATCTCGTCCGATAACGTAGAAGCATTATCCTGTATCAATGACGATTGAAGAGGAAATGCACCGCCAAGTACACGAGTTGCTAGAGGCTGGAGTGATCAAGCCATTTGATAGCGGTTGGTCAAGCCCTATCGTGATGGTGAAGAAGAGTAACGGCAAATATCGGATGTGCATAGACTTTAGAAAAGTCAATGCGGTATTAAAGCTCGATGCATATCCGTTGTCGTTTATGAATCAGATGTTGCGCAAGTTTCAGTCAGCTAGATATATATCTACACTGGATCTGAGCAGCGCATATCATTAGATTCCATTGAAGGAGGAATCAAGGCCTATCACTGCATTTACGGTGCCAAGGATGGGCCTGCTTCAATATAAGATGATGCCGTTTGGCCTATGTCAAGCTGGGGCGTCGTTCCAAAGGCTCATTGACAGAGTGATTGGACCAGAGCTCGAGCCATATGCCTTTAGTTATCTTGATGGTAATATTATTGCGACTGAAAATTTTGAAGAGCATTTGGCTAAGCTTGAGCCAGTGCTTAAGCGAGTAGACGAGGCAGATCTCACTATTAAGCAGGAGAAAAGTGAATTTTGTCAGGAAGAGCAAAAATATCTCGGAGTAATAGTGAACAGAGACAGATTTCGGCCCGATCCAGAAAATATCGAGTCGATTATGAAATACCCGGCACCAAGAAACTTGAAACAGCTGCGCAGTTTCTTGGGCATGGCGTCGCGGTACAGAAAATTTCTAAGAGATTTTGCCACGATCGCTGAGCCACCCACGCAGCTGACTAAAAAATCTGGAAGGTATGAGTGGCTCGACGAGCAACAAGCTGCTTTTGACCAAGTCAAAGCGCTTATAGCGACTGCACCTGTGTTGTAACGCCCTCGCTTCGAAGAACAGTTTGCTGTGCAAACTGATGCTAGCGTTACAGGGTTAGGAGCAGTATTTCTCCAGATAATTGACTGAGAAGAGCGAGTGCTCGAGTTCGAAAGCCGAACTCTGTCTCAGGCAGAGAGAAATTACAGTGTGACTGAACAAGAATGTCTCGCTGTAGTATGGGCGATAAAGAAATTCAGGCCATACATAGAGGGCTATGAGTTTAAAGTCATAACAGACCATAGCAGCCTACGTTGGTTGAGCAGTTTGCACAACCCAATAGGCAGGCATGCTCGATGGGCCTTAGAATAACAGGGGCACATGTATACTGTCGAGCATAGGAAAGGCGCTCTCAACAGTGTACCTGATGCTCTATCTCGTATGTATGAGGATGAGACGCCTGAAGTTAGCGCAATATGATGGGGAGAAGAAATCCAAGATCAATGGTATTTGCGCTATCTACAGAAGGTAAACGAAGATCCGACTGGTGATGCTCGTTCTAAAGTCATCGGAGGTCACTTGTACTTCTATAAGCCTGATGAAGCTTTAGAAGGGACTATTCGCGATGATGAGGCATAGAAGCTCGTCGTGCCTAAGGGAAAAGGGAAAGAAATTCTTAAGGAAGGGTATGACGAGCCGACGTCGGGGCATCTTGGAAGAGAGAAAACATATGCTCGGATATCCAATTTGCTCTTTTAGCGGAGCATGTACAAGGATGTCGAAGCACATGTTCGACAATGCACAGTGTACCAACAGAGCAAAGTCGAACAAAGAGCATCCGCAGGGCTCATGGGGCGAAGGACCGTCACAAGACCACGGCAAGTGGTCGCAGGTGACATAATGGGTCCTTTGCCCAAATCTGTTCAGGGTTATGAATTTATCCTTGTGTTTCAGGATTTTTTCACGCGATGGGTAGAGGCGATACCCATCCGCAAAGCCAATGCGAAGACAGTCCTGAAGGAACTCAGAGAGCGTGCCTTTATGAGATACGGAGCTCCTGAGGTTTTTCTCTCAGATAATGGCACGAAGATCAAGAACCGTGCCATTGATAGCTTTTTAGTGGAAAATGGGGTGCTTCATACTACGGTGCCACCTTATCATTCACAGGCGAATCCTGTTGAGAGGGTGTATCGCTCTTTAAGGACGATGCTCGTGGCTTTCATAGAGGAAAGTCATCGAACTTGGGATGAGAATTTGCCCGAGCTCGTCTTTGCGTTTAATACAGCGGTGCATAGTTCAGTGGGTGCGAGTCCTGCACTACTGAATTATAGAAGGCAGCCGTTGCCTCCTTCGACAGTTCGAAGAAAGCGAGAGATTGTAGCTATAGCTAAAGAGCAGGACGCGGCTCTGGACGAATGGAAAAGAAAAGTCCATGAGCTCGTAAATTTACGTGCTGTGGCGAGCTGCAAGTCGGAGGAGTCGCACAACCGACAGGCGACTTATTACAACGCACATAGCAGAGTGACGAATTTCGCTGTGGGGGACCAGGTATGGAAAAGAAACTGCATTCTGTCCACTGCAAAACTTTACACACCCGAGACCCGATTCATTCACTCCACGGTAATTAAAAGAAGGTAATTAAATTTTAGTTAAGAGTTTTTTTTGCTTTTGGTTAAATGTAAACTGTACTTGATACTGATTAAGAATCGAAACCAACATAATAGAACCAATTAAGTTAAACCGCGTAACCGAATTCACCCACTAAGATAAATCGAAATCAATTTTGAAAATCATAAATAACTAAAAAGCATACATTTTAAAACCCAATTTAAAAGCTATTAATATCACGTCAAAAGTAAATTAAAAATTACCTCAAGATTCGCAGCTTTAAAATTTTAAAAACCGAGTTTACTTTGAAAATTAAATATTTATACCATACAAGGAACATTGTTCGCCCGGAAAGACAACGCTCATATCAGTTTGCACTCTCGGACGTGCCTATCGCCGAAAAGTAATCCGATATACCCCGAATTCTTCAACTATCGAATTAATGAAATTAAGCTTGCTGACCATTTCAACGAAACAATGAACTTCCTTTCTGTTAAAAATTTCTTTGAGCGCGATACGTATTCAGTTACGATAAACTGTAGAATCAGCTCAGGACTTATAATTTGGTTTTTATAACGTTATTATAAAAGGAAACATAGTCAGCGAAATTTAATATCAGACCATACGAACGCGAGTGAACGAACGACAAACGGAACACTTTCAGTTCGAGACAAGCATTGTAAAGTAACATCGAGAATAATTAGTTATAAAGACCGCTCGAGTTCAACAAGACACCCGGCAGATATCATCGTAAGATTACTCGATACTTTCTAATAGACCATGTTAATAAATTGTAAGCATAAATATATATATATATATTTCGATAGAATTTACGTTTCATATGATTGCTATTTGTATTATTAAATTTTATTACTTACATCCCTAACGATATTTAATCATTCCTTTTAGTCAATACACAATCGATATAAAATTTGGTTTATTTACTCTTTATTTCTTTTCCTATATATCGCCAAGTAACCCAACTTTCACTAACTAACTACTACGATTTATACGAATTGCGACGGATTCAACTTTATTAACTTTTCTTATATATGGGAGCGTCCACCAAAAACCAGCCACAGGGTGCACGCGGCGCATTTTTCGCATAAAAGGCGCTCTATTCAACTCGCTCACAATCGAACGGTAAGACTCTTAGAAAAAATCAAAAGACATAGATCGATAGATTTTTTCTCGTTCTTTCTGGTGGTTTAACTATTTTTTCTGTATAATGCTTCTTTAAGGTCGAAAAATTGAGTCGAATATTTAAATCAATTTTTCTAAAAAAATGTATTTTTTTTTTCGAAATAACTTTTTTTATTCTAAAGTACAACTCTTAAGCTACAACGGCCTGAAATTTCAGGATGGAGAATCTAAGTGTTCCTGAGTTATGATATATTAAGTACGACGCCGCGAGACCGTACGCTCGCTCTCCGTGCTATCGGCGGGGACGAACCATGATCTACATACCTCTGCGCTACGCCTGGGCTTATGTTTATAC
>UELV01158234.1:0-12018 GCA_900490015.1 Megastigmus stigmatizans
GATTTGTGATGATCTTGGGTTAAGAAAAAAATTATAGAAATTATTATTTTTTTAACTTATTTAAAGAGTATACATTTTAAAGATGACACTCTGTAAAAGAGTAAATCATTGTTTGATATCGACTATACCGTTCTAAAGTGAAAACATTAAATTCCATTCTCTGGGAAAAATTAAATTTATTAATTTACTCTTTTTAAAGTATAAACTACATTTTTCTACTATAGCAAAGTATGAATTTATAATTTTACCCCTTAGTAAAGCGTAAAATATTAGTCGACTCAAAACTCTACGCTTGTAAAGTAGAAAATTGAAAATTTACTCTTTATATTAGAGTAAACAAACTAATTTACTCTCTTATAAGAGTAAACTATGAACTTTCTCTCAGACAAAGTAGAAAATTAACGTTTCACGCTTTAGACATGGAGTAAACTACTATATTTCTACAATTTAACGGCAACTTTTACTCTTTAGAGTTTAGAGTGTAGGTATTTGTATTGCAGTTATTTTCCTTGTGACATTTTGCCAACAAGCAGTGCAGTTGTACCAATGAATATGTAGTACATTTGTTAGTTGTACCCTTGCTTAATGTTATACACAAGACGGTGTATATAGCTTTCCTTCCAGATGAGTAATTCAAATCATCGCGGCATAAGATGGATAAAATAATCCGCGTTAAGCTTATCACATACACACACATACACACACACACACACACACACACACAAACACGTATATATATGCGAAAAATATTGAGTCTGTGGCAGAGCGCGGCCATATTGCTTGTTCATTATTTTGCTCCCGGAGTGTAAAAAATGGCGAAGCCGTGTTTTCGCGACGATCGTTGTCGGTGTAATGCAAAAAGAGTGAATGCACGACGCCCTGGCAATTGAGCTTCGGTTGACCTGTGATTCTGTGAATAACAAAAGGTGCATCGTGGCGTTTAGCCCGCGTAAACGCGGATCAATCTCGTTGCATTGCGGTCTGAAACACAGGCGCTGATATCCAAGGGAGATTCAACCAGAATCTATCTAATACTGGAAGTGTGCGAGCGGCTTGAGAGCTATCGCTCTTGCCGCCTTCCTCATTGCGCCTTTGCAGCAAGTATTTTTTACATCGACCAGTTTAGATTGTTTACTGAGCCTCGAGATTGGGGGTGCGGACTTATTCGAGAGTATTGATGCCAAGATAATCAGCGAGATGTAATCCAAAGACAGTAGGTTCTCATTCTAACCTATAAAAAATTGTCTGGGTCTCGCGCGCGCGCTGATGCCTACTCCGTATCTCAGGTAACCTACAAAGTACTCGGGTCAGGTCGATGAATCTAGAAGGGATGTCAAAGAAAAGAGCTGAATAATTCAAATTGCATTATTGAAAACGCTAAACTTTGGCTTCTATCTGAGTGTTGTCTTGTAGACTTTATTTTGTTTGTTAATGTCGACCTATAATGTGACATAAAATATTCCGAACATTATTAGTAGTACTTTTTAAATTTTAACATTTCCAACTTATTAACTAACAATCATTTATTATTTTGTTCGTAGTTAATTAAAATAATATTTTAATTAAAGATAAAGGATTTCGTCTATAAATTAACTTGAAAATTTATTTCATGGAAACAAATATCCTACACTGTCATTTGAACATGACTGATTTTTAAATATTTTTTTAATCATGTAATATAGCATAAATGAGCATTAAATAGTAATAGTGATTGTATGGTAATTGATGAATTCTAATACCTAGTGCAGATCGCGTATTATAGAGACTGCAACACGGGTGGCGCTGAACTCGGGTAAACAAAAAATGGCCGTCAGAAATACAAGACCAGGCCATTTCGATACGATCGATTAAATGTTACTGAACAATTTTCGTCTTGAATAATTAAGATTTAGTAGTATAATCAAGTTCGATTTATGACTTTCTACTTGCGAGCGTTGCTTTTTTTCATTAAATTTTTACCGCTTCTTACCACGTATATTAGGCACACGTCGTTGTATGCATGTGAATGCCTATGTTGCTTATTTATGGAAAAATCGTGTCGAAAAGAATTCTTATGAACGTAAACTTTATCGAGCAATAAAATTTTTATTTATAGTTCATCATCATGCGTATTCTTAGGTAATATTTTATGTTTATATATATGTTATTGGATTCGTTTTTATTTAAATATCTTCTTTTCTTTTAGAATAAGAATAATAGTGAAAATGAAGTGGTAAATTTATTTGTATTGTGTTACTGTTGATTTCTTAAAATATTTTTAATTATAGATTTTTGAGTCTCTACAAGACCTAACATAGACAAAAACTGAGTAGCCATCTTCAATCATGGTTTCGAATGATTTTGATACAGAGCAGTTTGAACGGAGACTCCAATCTTTAAAGGATTCTCAAGAGTCTATTCAGAGTCTCTCATCATGGTGCCTTGAAAGAAGACCACATCACAAAAAAATAGTGGCTACATGGTTACAAGTTCTAAAAAAGGGTTAGAAATATTTACAAATTTTATATATTAATTGTAATTTTAGTTTTAATATTAATCATTGTTTATTTGTATGTTAGAATTTCTTTTTGTATTTATAAAAGATGTATTAATGAGATTAATTTTATGAAATGAGATTCTATATGTATTAAATAAGGATTTATGCCATAATTTTTATTCTACTTTTCTAATTTATATATTTTTTCTTTGCAGTAAAAGTCGAGCATAGACTAACCCTGTTCTATTTGGCAAATGATGTTATACAGTACTCAAAACGAAAAAATTTTGAGTTTGTGGAATCATGGGGTACTACGTTACAACGGGCTACTACAATGGTCCGAGACGAAAAAGTAAAGCATCGTATTTTAAGGATTTTTAAAATTTGGGACCAAAGGCAAGTTTACGATGAAGAGTTTCTTGCTGATTTATCGGGGCTTATTTCGGCAGCCCCAAAAAAAAAAGTGGAACCTCAACCTGTTCAACAGCCTGAAGAATTTCAAGCTGCTCTTCTTATTTCTACAATGAGATCATGTGCTACACTCGAACAAGCTACAGATGCAAGATTAAGAGATTTAAGAGACAGCAATGTAGATATCGATAATGCTGAAGAATTATGTTCATCTTTAAAAGATCGAAGAAGAGTAGAAGATGCTGAAAAAGAAGTAGATCATGCTGCAAGAAATATTGAAAATTATGTTCGAGCACTTGAAGCAGAACTTAGGGAAAGAAAACAAGTTTTGGATCTTCTTGAACAAGCCGATCAATTTTATGAGACCCAAAGAGGAGAAGTCAAAATTGTTGTTAATGTAAGTTCTTGGTTTATTTTTCAAAACAAATCACAACTTTTTAATAAAATAACATTAAGAAAAGACCTGATTTATACTAATAATATGTTTAATTTCAGGCTTATAGAAATTTTGGAAGCAGAGTAAAAAATTTAAAGAAAAAACTGGATGAACTTTTGCCGATGTTAGCTTCACCCCTTCCATCACCAGATGTAAATGCTCCATCTCCGAGTCCTGACAGTGATATTGATCTTCCAGGAGATGAGAGTCAAATTAATCAGTCTTCTTTAACAAGCATAGCTCCACCATCAATGTATGGCTCATTTGGTCAAGATTATAATCCAATAACTGCGCCGATAAATAATACAACTGGAGATTTCACTAATAACTTTCCATCTTTTATTGGAGGAAACTTGGATTTTGATCCTGTAAGATTACTGTATATCTAATATAAATTTAAGTATTGCAACAGGAAAATAGCATAATATTTGTGTTTGTTTACAGAGGAGTATATTTAATGAGAACTCGGTTACATCTGGTAATAGCCAACAATATGACTCTTTAGAGGTATATTATAAAGTTAAAAATAAAATTTCTTACAAATTTTCTTAAAAAATTGAATTCTATAATGAAATTATTGTGAGAAATAGAAACGCTTTGAATAATTTTGATTATATATTCAATAAGTAAGATGTAGTAGTATAAAAAACAGTAATTTTATTTCTTCTTTTTTAGAATAAATCAAGTGAAGTTATTGACGTACATCCTCCATTGTTGGACACGAGTAATGATGAACCAGTTTCAAGTTTCTTAAAAACAGTGTTGCCATCTTCGGATACAGCATCTGATTGCGGTATTCCTGGACTTGGTTTAGATGCTACTGATGCAGTGTCTGACTCCTTACAGTGCAATAACTATAGACCTACAGTAGGACCAATGTCTTCAGGTTCATTGATGGGAAGAATCATGAGCGTGCCTACAACGCCGATAGGAAGTTTGAATCATTTACAAATAGGTCACAGTACACCTTTACAATCAAGGAGTTTGAATGGAGAATCTCACACCCCATCGCCATATTCCAGTGAAAATAGTCAAAATAATGCCTCTATGACTAATGCTAATTCATTCGATGGATCTATGAACACAATAAACCCACTTCAACCTCCTCCTATGCCACCAATAGAATTTTTAGATGATAGCAACTGTTACAACAAATTACCTCCCAAGTTCCCTACATGGACCTTTGCCAACGAAACTCCAAAAGAACCTGTTAAATGGGAAGATAAAGGTTTATATTTGGTTTATTTTTTATAATAATGTTGATTAAATGGAAAATTTAATATGATTTATTGCGTTTCTTCAGTTGTATTTCCGGTAGTAAATGATACAAATCCAATCTGGCCTGTAAGTGATAACAAAATTAAAAATCAATGGAATGATTCAAGTAATGATCCAAGTAATGATCCATGGGACATGGGCAATGAGCAAGTTTGGACAGAAAATATTAGGATAAAGGATGAACTATCAGAAACTCCAGAATCGCCACCTATGTATGAAAAAGCAGGATTCAATGAGCCGCTTGAGTATAATGATTCTCAGTCGCAAGAGCCGATTCTTAGTAGTGTTGGTGATGTTGACCACCGGTAGTTTTTGAAATATGTTTAATGCTATTTATTTCAACAATGTATGTGAAATAGGAATTTTATATTTTTCCTTTTTAATTTATTTATCAGAGTCCTGCCCATGCCAATGTCAATGGAGAAGCAATTACCTCAACGTCTCATGAAAAGTGCTGATGTGGACCATCGCAATCTTATTAGCCTTACGGGAAGTCCAGCGAACAATAGCAACGATGCGCCATCAGGTCATCTTTCTAACAATAGTTTATGGTCTAACACAGACCAAGATTATCGGTAAACAATATACATTATTATTTACTATAATGCGACAATTTATAACTTAATTATATATAATTACAAAATTATTGATCTTATTGAAAAAAAGCACTATGAAACTAAAAAAAAAAGTAATCTCGTAATCCGGAGGTCTCGGTTTCGAGCCTAAGTCTGTGTCAATTGCCACAAGCACGTCTGTAAAATATTACATGTGCTTTGTTTACAAGCAATTAGCACCGAGTGGGAGCATAAATAGAGCGACGTTACATAATATAAAAAAAAATAATAAAATAAAAAGAGAAGTTCATACTGTCGTGTGATTCTGTAAATTAAAAAAATATATTTTACAGGAGGCCTAATGTCTCGGTCGGTGATAACGTCGAGAGTGTTGACATGGAAATGTCTGACGAGGAAAGTGAAAATAAACAAAAAGGCAACCGCGTTCTGGTGGACGTCAGATCGCAGGATCGGGATATGCGAGTACCTAATATGCCTCCTGCACCGCCAACTGGTCCACAACATCATCATGCGACCGACATGGACATGCGATTGATACCGGGTAGTGGCAATCCTGGAAATGCAATGGTTAGTAATTGTATTATATAAAACAAATTAATCCAATTGATGTAAATTGTAATTTATTATTTGCAGGGTTCGCAACGAGGAGGAAATCTGGCGCCTGAATTGCGTGGAGTCGATACGAGACCACCACCGCCACCACCTCCATTACCATCTTTTCACCAGGGACAATCCAACTTCCAACAGAATCAATCAGATTTTCGACATAATAAATCGCTGGATTTCCGGCCTAATCAGCCTTTCCATCAGAATCAACAGGATTTCAGGCCCAGTCAAAACTATCCACCAGCTCAGCCTATGCAGGATTTCCATCCAGGACCTCAAGATTTCGATTTCTTTGACAGCCAGCATGGAAGGTATGACTTTATAGCAAACTTTTAAACAAAACATCGCGTAATGGCTCAGCTAATAGGTCATATAATATAATTAACATAAAAGTTTTAGCTTCATAGAACAAAATTTATTAAATTTGCAGTAAAATTTTTGAATGAACAATAACTTGATATAAGTAATATAAATAAAATCAATCGACTGTGTAATATCGAAGTATGCAAACGAAAAAAAGCAAGAAAACAGTATAAATATATAAACATTTAGTTCCAGAGGTTCACCGATGCAGAGAGGTGGCCTTGGTGGCCGAGGTGGCGGAGTCATGTTCCGTGGAAGCGGTGGACCAAGATTATCGTGGATGGACCGAGGTGGACCAGGACCGCGTCCAATGGTAATGAGTGGTTTCCCGCATCCAGGACTGGTGTCACGCGGCATGAAGCCTCGAGGCAATCCGTTTCGTGGTGCAGCTATCTTCCGAGGCAGAGGCCGAGGGGGCAATGGCTGGTAGATGAAGATTTAGCCTTTCACGGAAGCCAAATTCCAAGAGAAACTAATACGTGTATCGATCACTATCCGCTCGCAGGGACTGCGTCGATGCAGTTCCCCGATCGTACACTTGTATATATTTTTGTTTATCGGTATTTATCCGTGCTGTGTATACATTCTCGTTTACTACTCATATATCGAAAGAATGGACCGTCATGACGTGCGAAAAGACTTCAAAATGCGAAATAAATAGAGTTAAGTTTGACTTGGCTATTGTGGGAGTTCACACAACGTTTTATGTAAATTAATATCTCAAACCAAGAGTTTAAATGGAAGTCGGGTTGTAACTTTCAGATGTTTTATCTTTTTTCTTCTACTTCTCTTTTTTGTCCCAATTAAAAAAAAATCATATAATGCTCTTTATTTGATCAAATCGCGTGGTCAGTCTTCAAACATGGTCCTTACTCGAATCACAAAAGAAAATGATTCATTGTTTTTGTTACGAACACATAATGGGAAATAAATCTTGTTTAGTAATAAACATTGATGGGACTCGAATTATGGGTGCTCCTCAGTTTGATCGATGAATCATCTACCGTTTAAAATTTATTTTTTATTGATTTTGACACTCCGATCGCACTGAGGAGCACTCTTAATTAAAGTAGATATTTTTTTTCTATCAATCATTAATTTTATATATCAAAATGAAATTCAATAAACTAAGAGTAATCTAAAAATAAACCATGAATCATATTGTAAAAGATTTATTGTCGAAAAAATAATACTTGCGATATTTATCGTAATTAATTTGTATTTACTACGCTTTTTGTATCCACTTGTATGATTTTTTTTAATATGGGATAATCTCACACTTAGAATTAGAAGTGATTTTTATGTTCGAATTTATTGCCAAGAATCACACCTATAATATACAATGTACATAGACATTCTTGACATTTTGAGTCGTTGAAAATTATGTTTGGACTTTTTATGGCGAGAGTCCGTGTAAGAATGTAAACATGTAAACTCATAAATTTCACGTACTAACAACATATACATAAACTACGTAAGTTTCAAATTATTCTGAAAGAAATTGTGGAAAAAGAGAGAATAGTAAATATGTATTTAATTGATAACTGTAGCGACTCTTAACGAGAAAAAGAAATAGCTACGTCTTGTAAATAAATGATATTGACGAGAAATATGCAACACTTTGAATGAATCTTGGCTATGTTGCAGATGGCATCTCTAAGTGTTAGTTATCCATTTGAAGCATTTACAATTACAAAATTATTCAAAGTGCTTGCTTTGTAAATGTATTATTGTAGTCATTAGCTCTAGCATCGCACTCGCTATTGGGTGGATGTTGTTTCTTCAAATTATACAGACATGTCACCAGTTTTTTTTTTCAATTTACTGAACAATATATTAATAAAATACAGTGCTTATGTTCTGTCTCGCGTTTGTGCATTTCTCCCTCGACGATCTGAAATGCATTAAATAAGATTTGTATCGACTGAACTTGATTCTTCAAAATGCAGTCAAATAGAACTTTTATAGATTGTTTGGATTTTTTAGTCGTGCAAGTGGCTAGCGTGATTTGGTCATGTGTAATATTAATTAATCTTAACTGATAAATATGTATTTTTATTTATGCTTTATAGTATCTAACGGAGCAAACGTAGACACTGCCACTTGCTTGAATAGAAAATTTCAAGGTAAATTAAGTTTTATATTTGTATGGTATTATGAAGCGTTAATTACAAGTGAAAACTGAAACGAAAAGAACACGTAAACCAAACAAAGGTCGTACAAAATGTTTGACGTTTCTTCACATACTTTAATGTTTTACACATCACAAATGAAATTATGTCCTCTGTATAAAACGAAAGGAACCCCAGCTGTTTTACGTAGCTTCTTTAATAAAATATTGATTCCCATTGAGGTCCTTATGTCAGCATCCAACTTTAATAATAGCTTCGCACATTCAACAAATGTACATTATTTCGAAATTTCACAATCTTTTTTGTTCGTTCAGTACGAGTTTATGCATGTTTTGTAATATTTTAAGTGAAGGTGCGAAGTATATTAAGTTTTGCTAAATTGTAACCATGTATTATCATTTTTTATATTCTTTCGTTTTATGATTTATGATTTGATTAATGAGTAGTAAGATACGGCGTTTTCGATGCTGTCTGTGATACACGCGATTCATTTCGTGCGTGAAAGAAAGAAAACAAAACTCACAATCAATACAAATTCGACCGACATTTTTGAGTCCGAGGAAACGATCCTTTCGAAAAGTAAACTATTGAGTTTCGGGCTGCAACGGAGTGCTCTGAATTTCACAATACATTATTATCATTAATCAGAGATTTTATAGTTTAATTTATTTAAATTTTTTAATCGAGCCTTTTTTTAAAATTATTTTTATTCAAATTCAGGTCTTTTAAATAGAAAAGTTTTACTGTTAATATACTATAGACTATTATATAAAGGGTTTTTAATAGAAGAATAATATTTTCTATTTCATAAGTACTAAAATAAATATTTATTATAATAAATATTTAAGTTCTAATTATTTTAAAAATTAGTAAAAATTGAAGAGCTAGCAAATAAATTGTTTATGACTGATTACATATGCTATAAATTATAATAATTGGAAAGTTAAATTTTTATACAAGTCATGAAATCTTGAAAAGAACTTCATGCAAATCGTCATTTTTAAAAGAAATAGTTCAAAGACCTGATAAGTAAAAATAATTATTTTTTTTTAACTAAATGCGCAAAGCACGACTTTTCGTGTTAGTTTTCTTCGCGCAAGCACGATTCCGGGCAGTGTTTTGTACATTCAGCAAATAATTTGCACAGTCCTGCTAAAATCGCCCGAATCCTATGGCATACAAGAAGACAACTAACACGAAAAGTCGAAATTTGCTCACTCAGTTAAAAAAAATAGGATTTGATACGTGTGCGGAAAGAAGGAACCCAACACGGCTGATAGTTGTCGCCCGAGCGAAGCGAAATAACACCCGTACCTGAAACCCCTGCTTTGCGCACTTGTATCGAAAATAACTATTGCATAACGTTGTAGCTCGTGCAACATCAAAGTTATTGGACTGAAAGAATTCTTAGTTTTAATGTGCTACGTCTGGCATACTTTTTTGGTTCTTGTAATTTTTAAGACAGTTTTCATATTATTTTATAATTCTATCTTACTACAAATATTCTGATTTATTATTTTGTCTCTCTAAAACTGTACATAATATGTATTGAAACCATTAGTTGTAGTAAAAGTGTAGTTTGCAATTCTTCCCTGATATTAAGATACTCAAACACTTTAGAAGGTGTTTGAATATTTTTAACATAAATTTTTATGAAAATAAAAATATTGTTTTTAAGAAACGTAACCAAAGTTTGACGGATGTAAATTGAATGCAGAAACAATGACTATTTGATGCAACAATGGATGTCTAATATCGTCAGTTTTTTTTTAAACAACTGAAATTCATTAATTATTAAAAATCTTTTGAGTTTTAAACTTTTGTTCTTAAGCGTATTTTTCAAATTTTATAAAAATTATACATTTTATATTTATTTTTCTGTTGTCGAAATGAATCATTAGGTTTTTTTTTATTCAACAGTTTGGATCAGTGGAATCTCAGTATTTTAAAATATAATCTCAAATTCATTTATTTTCTTAAGAAAATTCTTTAATCTTGAAAAATAAAAATTAATTTTATCTCGATTTTAATTGAGAGTTATAACGAAATAATAAAATTCATGTATTTTATGAAACAATTCATGTACCTTCAAAAATACCTTAACAATATTTTTAAAAATTATTTGTTGGTATGAGAGATGTTTACATTTTTTTAGATTCCCAGAATTGATTTTAATGTAATATATTTAAAACAATAAGAAACAAAAAATTTTAAACAGACTGATAAATATTTTCCTTTCCCGTTGCTGATGAGATGATCAGGGATGCTGGATTTTCTTGAAACGTCCAGAAATTGTATTTTGTACAAAATTAAGTGACCCTCATCTTAGTTGATTTTAACCCAATCTTAAAAATATTCATCAATTCATATTAATTGTGTGCATATAAAAACGATAAGATACAGGAACCAGACGTCATTCCTGAAAATTTTTAAAAAAAAAAGTCCAAAACCTACATCTCTGATAATCATATTTTCTATTGCTTGTATAAAATTTTTATTGATTTCAAAAATTCATTTATCGAAAGTTCTTTTATCTAATTTTTATTTAAGTTACCAATTCGATAAAATAAAAATGCAAATTGAAAAAAATAGGCGATTAACTTTGATACATTCTTATTTCAATTTGACATAGAAATCTATTGTTTTTTTTTTGCCCGGTACAGAGTCATAATTATTGTAATCTATAAAAAAAGTAAGCATTAATACCACAGATACCTATTTGATTTTTTTGTTAACGAAAATTAAAATATTTTTTTGCAATAAGTATAAAAGATTAATATCTGAAATACATGAATGTTTCCTGATACTTACATTTAATGAATTTCAGAACTATAATTTAAATATAATTAATTTTTTTGATTAACAAAAATTTTTTTTTTAACAGTTT
This sequence comes from Megastigmus stigmatizans, assembly GCA_900490015.1. Classification (NCBI taxonomy): domain Eukaryota; kingdom Metazoa; phylum Arthropoda; class Insecta; order Hymenoptera; family Megastigmidae; genus Megastigmus; species Megastigmus stigmatizans. The sequence continues at coordinate 11,165 of UELV01158234.1, forward strand.
CATATAATATGATCTTATTTAAGTCTCAAAATTAAAAAAATGTCGATATTACGTCAGAATTGATTTTAACCATAAGATTTCAAAAGTGATTATCTCTTCGATGAATACCTATACGAGTATTGCAAAACCCCTTTATGTTCTGCTGAAAAGCTTCGAAACATTAAGCGCAGTAGTTGGCGCGAGATTTCAAAAAGCTCTGGCTCTCGTGTAATTTAATCATTGTTCAATTAAGATTATATAAATAAAATTATATATATATGTATATATATTTGGTAAGTATTCTTACGGAAAGGTAATCACAAAAAGCTTTGGGTTAAAATCAAATATGATTTAGATTAATTTATATATGTAATATAGATAAGTATATATATACAGTAAATACTTAATTTAATTTTATAATAAAATGTCCATCACGGAAATACATATTTGAAAAAATCATATATATTTGATTTAATCTCATCACAGGATATATCAGAAGTTTAACAAATGCAATCTCGGGATTAACATTTTATCGAACAAAGTGCTTTTGAAAATATAATTTAAATTTTTCTTATTTCTTTATTTTACAAACCAGAAATATGACTTTTCAAAAGGATACATGCACTTCGGACTCATTTATGCGAGTAGAAATGTCACGTCGATTTGAATTCGCAACTCGTAGCTTTTAAGACGAAAACAACGTATGCCCCTCAAAATTGTATGTATATAGTGTTTTAAACGTTTTCCGATCTCGTGAACTACATTTTTTACTATTTTAACCTATTATATATAAAAAAAACACCGTGCGTAAAGAAATTCAAAATTTTAACAAACTACAATTAAAATATATATAAATAAATATATATATATATATA
>UELV01158238.1:0-13770 GCA_900490015.1 Megastigmus stigmatizans
CACACACACACACACACACACACACACGTGTCCAGGTATTAAAACGTCAGAACTGCACTACTTGGTGCGCTCTTGTGTATTCGGGGGATACATGGCTTAATTTCGATGGGGAACATGAAATTGTAGCGCGCACGGGAAATGCAGGGCACTCGTTCCCGATGATATAAGGGTGGCAGATGCATCTTGATAAGGGCGCGCGCGCGAGCGTATTATGGAAATGAGAAATTGCGCGGGGATCGAGCTGTGTTATTTTCGGCTGTTACTTCGCCTCGGTTTTCGGCTCTGCGGGGCCTGAGAGAGAATGAATGGGGGGCAGGAGAGGCGATGCACGCGAAATGTGTAGTAAGTCAGGCATCGAGATAAGGCGGGGGAACCATTATGTACGTCATTTATCAAATGTTAATTAAGTGGATAAGGTGAGCCGAAGAAAAAATGTCCGCGGTAATGTCGTGGTGCTTATATGTCGTTTAGGGTAATATCGTCTCGAGGTGTGCACCGAGGTTCGATGAAGTATACACTCATGCGGGTACACTGTAAATCTAAGTGTGCAAAAGTACTGCACGTTCGTGATACAGATTTTATACACTAAGTGTTATTTTAACACGCTTGAATTTACGGTGTAGGTCTTAAAAGATATAGATATTTCTACGTCGAGTAATACTCGTTCGTAAATGAGAGTTTAGTGCGGGGAAAACCATTTTTTTCTTTAACAATCTAGGCTGTTTAGTTGCCCTATTGCAGCGTAATGAAAGGTGCAGCTCTTTAAAGCTATAACCTTGTTTTCGATTAAAAGTTTGGAGAGTATGCAGCATTTCGCTGTCTTGTTTGCTTGAACATTACAGTTAAAAAAAAGGACATTAGAATAAAGATAAAATTATGACATCCGGGACGGAAAGCACGCGAACAGTGCAAGGTTCAGCTTGCGTACGAAAAAGTAGTAGCTCGTTCCTTTGCCTCGATCGTCGTATCAGTTTTATAAACGCCAGGTCTACTTTAAAAGGACCTTAAAAGAAAAGCTTTTTTTATATATTACGAGCATTTTTATAAAAGTTAATTAAAAGTTTCATTAAATACCGCCGTGTACTGAACACTTTATATGTTCAGAAAAAACTTTAATGTAACTTTTCCAAGTTCTTTATTGAATATTTCGGAAATATGGATACTCGGTAGGTTGGGCAAGATTAAATATAGTTTTATAATAATGTAAAGACTATACTTCGATTTGTATAGTGGTTCTTTTTTTGTTGCGAAAGTTGCACATGCTTTTTTGTATCTCGTCGAAGCCTACTCTGACCTACTTTTGTGTGTGTGTACTTTGAAAGTTTCTTCATTTTGCAAGCATATCCAAAAAAGAAAAGTTTTCCAGCTCGTAGACATAAATTTAAAATTGGTTCACAGAATCCAATCGATCGCTTTTTCTATATCTCATTTAATAATGTAAACGTCGTCGTTATTGAATTACAAAAAGTACTAATGTACTATGATTTGTCACTCTTCCTTTACTATAAAAGCATTCGAAAAATTTATAACTAGACATGGTAAAATTAAAATGTCAAAAATTACAATAGAGCTTTATGAGGCATAACATAGCAACATCAAATGAAACTCGTCAACCTCTCGTACTCCGATAATGCTGCAACAGCAACAGAGAGCAGCAGCAGATCTTCGGCATTGGAAAGTTCCATGGGCGAAGCTCAGCGCACGTATACATGCCTCCGCGAAGAAGCTGCTCACCGACAAAAGTCAGCTTATACGTGTTTTCGCAAGCGACGCGCGAGACTCTATACCTTCGGCACACACACACACACACACACACACACACACACACACACACACACAGAGTGGAGAGCGTGTTCAAGTCCTGCTGCTCCCCCCTACCCTCCACCCCTCTCTCCCTTCGCACTCCACTCACACTCGCTGCTGCTGCACGTCACGTATATATAGGAGAGAGGCAACAAGCTTTTCTCCATCCCCCACGTGCCGCCACCGCCGCCGACGCCGCGCGCGCGACCGTATAGCGGTGGGGGAAATCCATATACGTGCATATCTCGTTAGAGAGAGGGAAAGAGACAGAGAGAGCGAGAGAGGGACTGCGTGGCTGACCCTACACGAACCCCATCCACTTACGTACGCCGTCACGCGCACCCACGCGTCCTCGAGCCTCTCTTTCTCTCTCTCTCTCTCGCTCTCGCTCTCCTATATATTTTGTATTTTGAGCTAAAAGGTGAGATCTAGAGATAATACGCGAGTATAATTATTATAATTCAGATAAAACGTGTGTATGTGTGTGTGTGTGTGTGTGTGTACGAGTGTGTGTATAATATAATGCGGCGAGAGTTGCGCCAGCGATGATGTGATAATGAGTGGTTTATGCGGTCGTTTTTGTTTTTCCTTCTCTCTCTCTCTCTCTCTCTCTCTCTTGGATTACTCAGTTTATAGCCAAGAGTTTGATGAAGGAAAACTGGTTAATTAGAGACTTTTTCTGGGAGCTTTTCCCGCTCAAGGTAGAAAATGGGTCGGCTTGATTAGGTTTCGGTTTCACGTGCGAAGAGAGAAAGAGAGCGGGAGAGAGAGTCCGAAGGATCTCTTATTTATAGCGCAGTCTTTCCTCTCGCTAACGTTATCAACGATTTTGGTAGATAGCGTGGAAGCTCCTTTAACGATTCCACGTTACGCTTGGATGAGCGCGTTCTTTTTTTTTGTCGTGCGGTCCGATGTCTTGATGATCGTGCGCGCGGCTGCTGGAAATGCACCGTATGCGATAACGCGATTTACGATTGGACGAGTCATTTTTTATCCCCCCTCATCCCCTTCTCTCTTCTTTATTCGTAACGATATTTTAACACGCGACACGTCCTTGACCTTGGCCCTATTTCTTCTGGCGATGTGTTTCATTTTTTTTTCTTTTTCTTTTTTTTTTATATTACGTATATATGTATATATAGCTTAACCGCTGTAATGCGCGTACTTGAGTTTATTAGTCCGATTATTTTAATTGTCGCGCGATGTTTGCCACGCTTGGCAAGCGATGATGAATGGGACACACTCGCAAGTGTGCGATTGAATTATATGCGAGATCAGATTAGAATGGATGATACAAATATTCTAATTTATTGTTGTATAATACTGTACTTGTAAGCCTGTGTCTAACTGTTACTTTGTCTTTTCTGTTGCAGCCGGTAAGTCCAAAATACCATCACTTCTACCAAACTTCTTCGTCACGTAAGTCCATCATATCAAAATAATCTGAAAGAAAGCGAAAAAAGCCTTGAAAAAGCATATACGAAAAAATGTAACAACACGAAGCCCCCGCGAATATACAAAGAAGTTTGTACAAAATCGTTAGGCCAACAAGGGAGAAGAAGCAGCAAAAAAAAGGAGGGACGTACACGCGCGTGGGAGTAAGCGAACGAAGCTTCCAATCATCGGACGCTTATCCGACTCCTCTCTCTCTCTCTCTCTCTCCTTTCTCTCTCTCTCTCTTTCTCTCGCCTCGCTCTAAAAATTGCAGGCCTCTCGTTCGCGTATATATATACGCACGAGGCTTCCAAACGAGCCTCAGGGGCGCGTAACCCCCATACACACACAGAGAGGGACAGACACGCGTATACTTGTACTCCTCCCCTGTTCTCGTTCCGAACGACCTCGTAGAGGCACATAAAGAAAGAGAGGGACTGACAAGGTAGTAGTAGCAGCAGCAGCAACAGCAACAGTGACTCGTGTGCGTGCGCCGAGGTTTTCTACTCTCGCGGCCATTATGTGTGTGTGTGTGTGTGTATGTGTGTGCGTTGTGTAGCCACTGCGTCCCTCGGGAGAAATTTTTTTGCGCCTTTCCCTATAATACTCGGCCAATGTGCCTCGGCAACGTTACGGTCGGTAGGGAAGGACAGCAGGCCGACCCGTCGTCGTTGACTATATCCCCCGAACACGGCCTTGGCTTTCGTTCTCTCATCTATCTCTCGGCTGCTGCTGCTCTCCCTCTCGCTCGGCTTTCTTTCAATCGTGTTCCTTCGCTCTCTCTCTCTCTCTCTCTCTCTCTCTCTCTCTCTCTCTCTCTCTCTCTCTCTCTCTCTCTCTCTTTTGACACACTTATATTCGGCCGGGTGCCGCCCTTTTCTCGTATACCGCTATTAGCTCACTGCCGCAAGCTGTCTATAAGATACGTGCACTAGTTCTTTTTGCAGTTTCTAAGTCCTTGGATTGTTCCGGAAAGAGGCTTGTCGACGAACCACTGATATTTTGCTCGGGCAACTCTTAGCGAATGTTTTTTGGGGATACTACTAGTCTATGGAAATAGCGAGAGGAAATACTTGCTTTCGTAATATTCGATTGATTCAAATAGTTAATAATTAATTAATTATTCGTGTCTTATAAATTGGCTCAAAAACCGTGTTAGCTTAGGACGAGAAAATAAAATAGCTAAGTAGTCAAATAAATATTTAATTTAATACAAATTTATTACAATATCCACTAGCGCTTTGGCTCGTCATAAAAAATGTATTAACGGAAGAAATGGTTCAACAGACTAATTATAGTCTCGGATATAATCATTCTGAATTACGAGTTCGTGCACGCTTTCAATCACTGATAGATAACATAAGGCGGAGAACGATCACGCCAAAAACGCTTCTCTTTTGTGAATGAAATTGTCTCATTTTTCTTTCCTGCTCTTTTTCTTCTCGCAACCGCAAATTTATTTATTTTTTCTTCTTTTTTGCTCGCATATATATATATATATATATATATTTTATTTTCACCTTCTTTCCCTTTATGCTTTTAGTGCACTACGTCTTACTCCTCCAAAACCTTAACTCACACTTATCTAGATTCGCCGCTCTAAAATCCTCTTTCTTCAGATTCCTACCTCCTACTTTGTAGTTTACTTTTCAAGTATTCTCTTCCAAGTATATAAATTTTCAAGATTTATCTTCCACGTTTTTTTTTTGAATGTGAATGTATGTAGCTTTGATATTTTCTGAGTTTTTTCTTTATAAATATTTCATAGTATTATTATTTAAACATATCCAGAATTAATTAAAGAACTTACATTTATATTATTCTTTTGTCTCTTGCTACCAAACATAAATCATTCATATTTACAGAAATTTAGCAAAGTTACTCAACAAAATACAAATTAATAATTTTATAATGCTCACTAATTAATTTCATTCCCTTAAGATAACTATTAATTAATTTAATTATCTTAAAATTAAAGCCGTTTGGCGCGTTCAACCCTTAATTAGTTTTTTTTATAGAGGTGAATTCAACATGTCGCCTCATAAAAAAGTGGTGGCACTAAATTGAGGTCAGATTCAATTAAATATAAAAGACTTTTGAATTAAATTACCGGGGGGTCATAAAGGAGTTCCCGAAAACAGTATCCACCAAAGGGACTTAGTGTACGGCTAAATTAATCGACTTACAACTTCCCAAAGACGCATAAATGCACAAAGCAGATCGGCTTTCGCGAAGCTTCCTGAAAGCCAGCCATAAGCGAAAGATTGCAGCTGAGAATTAATCTCATATCGAATCTCTCGCTCTCTCTCTCCTCTCTCTCTCTCTCTCTTTAGGTAAGCGCAGAAGCGTCAGACAGAAATAAAACAAGACCAAAATCGATAGACGCCAGCGCGTAAGTCACACACTCCGATATTATTTAAAAGGGAGAGCAAAAAAAATGTATGGAAAGACCATCAGCAGCAGTATAGCGCAGCAGCAGCATCGTCAATGAATCGTCGCGTCGGCGTTCTCGGTGTGCTCGCTTTCATACTCGCGCTCCTCACCTCAATCTCTCTCTCTCTCTCTCTCTCTCTCCCTCGTACTGCCTACGTTTCTCTCAGTTTCCACGCGAATTATCGATTTTTCACTCTCTAAGAGCGAGTCTTCGCCTGGAGGGAGTTGAGAGCAAGAGAGTGAGAGAGAAAAAAAGATAGAGCCGAGGCTCTGCAGAGCCTATATATAGCAGGGCTGGAAATGTAAGAGAGAGAGAGAGAGATAGAAGAGCTGGCAGTAGAAAGTTAGAGGAGGAAGGAGAGGGAGAAAGAGAGAGAGAGAGAGAGGGAGAGATCCTTAGGCCGGACGTCGCGTTTCAGCCGGCCTTATTCCTCTTCCTCCTCCTCCTCCTCCACCTCGCCTCCTCGTCACCTCGTGTATGGAATTGAGCATGCCACGAAAGGCAGTTACTTCCTCCTTTCAGCCTCCCTCTTCGTCTTCGTCTCTTCTTCTACCTCCTTTTATTCTCTAGCTTCCTTTCTCCTTATCTGCTAGCTGCTGTGTCTGTATGGCTGCGCGCGTGTTACGTGTTAGTGCGACCCCCAACGTAGACGATGATAATGAAATTAAGGCCGTCACGCTTCGTCCTTATTTTCAGTCGAGCTGCGACGTAGTGGTAGTGTACGTCCCTTCCTGTCCGTCACGTGACGCCGATAGAGTCTCTTTTGTTGGTAAAAGGCTGCCAGCCATAGTGGAAATTGAAGTTCTGGACACTTAGTAGCTGTGCCCGTATATACACAACAGTCGACTTGGTATTGTTCTTCATGCGCTAAGTGGGACGATGACAAATGTCTTGGGCTATATCTGATTTCTCATGAGCTTGTAATAGACGTAGTACTGGGGAATGTGAATGTGTATAATATATAGTTTAATGCGCGCCGCGCCCGTCGCTTTGTTGACTTAGGGGGAACTGTTGATAGCTGCCGCGGAACACGTTGGACGGATATATTTTACGATAGTGTCGCTGTTGCATTTGGCAAGAACTATTCGCGTACTTTGTTCCTCTGCACGATTTGCAAAGTAGATATATGCATGATCTAACGACGGAATAGCTTCGTCTTCCTCGTGTTAAACGCGCCTCTTATTTCATCACTTTTTCTTCGAAGGTAGTGTGCAATTTGAACCAGTATGATTGTAAAAACAAAATTGGCACGTCATTCTTGAAAAAGATACGAGCGGCAGTTCTGGAGTAGGAAAATATTTGAAGAATTCCGTACATATCTTGCATAAACGACTTAACTCTATGCTATCAATAAAAATGCTTCCCACAGAGTATCAACGTGCGATGCCGCGCACACTTTATCGCCGCGTCAAGACGAAGTGCAAAACACACTTCGCAACAATAAATCGCAACTACTTACAGAGTGCGTCCGCCCACACAAAAGGAGAGAGCATATACTTTATATTATCAGAAAGTGCATCCTTCGCTTGTGATTTGATTGACTGGTTGGAATAACTGTTCCATGCCTCGGGAACAATACGTGCAGTCCCACTTAGGGACGCAGTGAAATCTCGAGGATCGTAAAGCTGCCTGTGTGTGACCTTGTCACTCTGCAGGACATGGGAACAAAGCGGGATGGCCCTTCCGTAACGATCGGATCTTATTGATTAGACAGTTAATGACAGCGATTAACAATGACCAAGTCCTTCGTAGGCAATGGGTGGAAGCTCCCTAGATTAGACACCGACTCTGTACTTAATAGTATCTGTCGTATAGCTGGAGTGGGCTTTTGCCGAATTATCGGGGACATGTGAAAGTACACATGAACCACATTCACATTTACATTTCTGATTGTATTTCATTGATTAGGATTGATGTGTTATTTTCTTTCCAAATGCCTTTATAATACTGATAAACGGTAAGCATTCGTAATGTATTTGCCTATTGCTTATTGATATGAGCTTTGAGTAAGTTTTGTCACGAGAACTGAACGAATATCAATAAATTCAGATTAAACGTTCACAAGTTGTTGGTCTACCGATAGTTTATATGAACGGAATTTGTGTACAGTAACAAAAGTTCATCAAATATTTTGCATAAAGTTTATTGATATTTGGTCGGGTCACATGTAAAAATAGTTATATAATTCGTTTTTTACCGAAAAAACTGGCCTAAATAAATGCTCTTTTTATTAATCCAGTATGGACGGCGATATTTTATTTAGAGTTTATTTCAAAACACGAAATTTAATCCAATTAATGCAGTAAAATGAACTGTTATAAAAATATTTCATATTTTTAGTACACGATAAATTATACTTCTTTAATAAATTGCTATTAGTTTGAATAGCAAATCAATAAAATTATAAAATAACGATTCGTTCAAACTGCACTTTATCAATTATTGTTAGAATCAATAAAGCTCATATTAAATACAATAAAACCACAAAAAAGAAACATTCCGTATCCAAAACGTTTCATTAACACAATCAATTCTAATAAATCATTCGGGCAATAAAGCAAAGCCAACAACTTCAGTAGATGTATGTTTTCAATTTGATAACAAACGAATGAGCTGCGTCAAACATGTCACACAAAAATACACAGGAAGTTTTGCAATGAAACCTTTAAATAAGGTGACTCATATATACATGGTGTCAGCTGTTCTCCCTCGTACAAGCACGTGTAGATTCATCCAAGCCATTTCGCTTTGCATGCATATACAATACTGCCTACTCCATTACATTTTTTTCTTTTACTGGCCGCCGCGCGACTTCCAAGATGTATAGCACTTATCAAAATATCAGACGCATTCGTGGCCGCTGTCGCGTGGATTGTGTATTGCATGCGGTTTCTTCCTTCTCTCTCTCTTTCTCTCTCTTTATTTTTTTAGTCCAACCTCTCGACACATTCCGAGTGGCATGATGAATGACATACTCGTTCTTTTTTTTTTACAATGAGCGCGAATGAACATTGATATATTACGTTTGAACAATATCATTGCCACCTTAATTAATGTTCCTCCAGCAGACAGTGCATTAGATCTTATGATTGATGCTCTTAATTCATTTCTTCAATTTATTCTTCAATATTCAAAATTAATTATGTATTCTTTTTCTCGTGGTTTTTTTCCTACATTAATAATTGAGCTATGGTTGTGCAGATACCGTGAAAATCAAGCAGTTCTCAACTTACCTTTCATTGCAAAATCATCTGTATTAACTGCGTAATAAAGGTTATTTCCAATTTGCTCAAATTCAAAGCTCGTAATAAGACGATAGAATTAATTATTTATTCAAACTGCGACTTGTACAACATTGTGTCAAGTTGCGCATAAGCGTGCACTTGTAAGTTTAATCGTACAACGGCCCCGAAGCGTGTGAACTGAAGCAGCAGCAGCTCGTACAAAAATTCTGAAACATCATTAAAACTTTAGATTTATGCATAGTCGGTGCACCGCAGATTAGACTTCGATACCGCTGGGAAAACACGTTGGGCATTAGTGTAGGCAAGTTCCGCCGCAGTGAAAATCAACTTTAGTAACACTCGAGTTCACACACGATCGTAGTCATATATACACGTGTACACAGTTTCAGCGATATCCTTTTTAAATCGTGTGTGCGCGTTTGTACAATTTTTTTTTTAAACGGAACAAATGGGTTTTAATGGAAATCAACTGGGATGGATTTCGATTCGGGAACCGCTGCGGGGCCAATTAGAGGCAAGGATTTTTATAAAATTGAGCGGGATGCAAATGAAACGAGCGCGTATAGTATCTGAAAGCTAAATCAATTTTAATAGCCTTGATTTCAATTTCAGTTTCAACGAGCATTTAACGTACGCTTGATTAAATCCTTTGTTATCATAATATCACGTTTGGAAGGGGTGATTGTGAGCATGCGAAATTGATTTATATTCTGATAAACTGTGGCTCCCGCTACAAGTGTGTTTTTAATGTTCAGATTTTTAATGTAGTGTCGTTATTTGTTAGACTGTACATTTTGTCGAAGTGCAGTTAAGTTTCGATTTTGCAATTTGTAATATTAATCTGTCTGGGAAAATCCCCTCGTATAAAGGGTCAAATTTATAAACGACCTGTTAATGGAAACTGCCATTGTTAGCAACAACAAGTGAATACAATGTAATTACGAGGAAAATATATATAGTGTTAAGTATAATAAAGGGTGGGTTATTATTATTCGGCTTTTGGAATATACTTTCTGGAATAATTAATCGATGACAACAATATGTTGGCAATCAAATCCATGGAACGTTTTGTTTCGCAATATTTTGTACGATGGTCCCCCAGAATGCAATGAAAATATTTCATAAATACTTGAAATTATTAGCATTGCATTTCTATCCATTTTTATTTTAATATATACATTTAAATCTTTATTTTATTCAGAAACTAAACACAGATTCTTTTTATCAATTTTAATTATCAAACAAATCCTTCAATCGACATTTCCTTCCCTTTGTGAATTCATAAGTACAAATAAAATATAACGATATTCAGTGACCTCGTCGAATAATAATGACCCGTGCTTCGAAATAAAAATTTAATGACATTTCATTAGTGAAGTTTTTTAAAATCCTCGCAAGCTTTAGCATCTCGTCACTTGCACGCCTCCGCCATCGGCTTCGCAATTCCTTTATTTCCAGGTTTTTGGCTTTCTGGGTTAATGATTTCCACTCGAGCTTAGAAAAGGTACTCGACTGCCGATCTTGTACGTGGGAAGCGATGAAAGTGTGTGTGTGTGTCTCTGTGTGTTTGCCGTCTCCCATCTTCTCCACTTTTGTCTCTCCCTTTTTCGCTATTGTGCCTCCTTACAATATTTCAATTGTGCTTTATGACGCCAAAATTTTCGATCGCTAACTTATTTTTAGCCCGCCAACGACGATAACTACTTTCGATGACGCTCCTTTCTTTAGCGTTCATCTTCGCTATTTTATAATTTCAGCAGTATTGCTGATCATCAGGATTAAAGTACTGCATTAATTAAATCAATATGCCAGACTTCGTTGCTTCACTAGAATTAATGAAGGAATTCCTGTTATCGATTATTTAGTTGCTTCCACGATTTTTGCGTGTACATTAACATCTATCTTGTTATACAACAAAATATTAACGTGTCATAAATGTTATAAGCTACACCACAGATAAACGTTGCTACTGTACAAATAAAACTGTAAATTAGATTTTCTCGTAAGGTGTAAGTAAAAAAAAATTAAATCTTAAAAATATCCGGTTTATCAAAGGATTGAGCAAATTTCTAAGCAAAACGTCACCTCAGACAGACTAAATTCAATATTGACTCTCTGGTCACGCATTCGGCTCAATTGTCGCAACTCGTTTGCTCACGCGGAAAGTCCGTCGACACTTTTGAAATTCAGCTCTACGCGCACTGCCGCGAAATAGAAAACTAAATGTGCTTAGCAGAGAACGAGAGAAGTTTTGTTTGCCAAGATTCAACGCTCGCGTGAAAAATACAGACTATGAGTTTTGTTCTTTCCGCGGAGGACAGTCGGTGTCTAATATCTTTTATAAAAAAAAAAGACACTTGGCGAAAAGCCCATTTGCAAAACTTCTCTACTGTCGCTGCGCTTTTTCTAGCTTCTCTTTTGTTGCTTTCTCATTTCCTTCTTCTTTTTGTTATTTTTTTATACGCTATACCTGTATTAGCACGTCTGGGACGCCGCAATGTAATCGCGCGCGACACAACGGAGATGCGACATTGTGCACGTGCCAGTGCGTCGTTAATCTTAATTGCTTCAGACTTTTTCAGATACAGAAATCTTTTTTGTTGTTATATTTTATGACTTAACAAATGAAGTTTCGCAGTTAAACGAGTGAATTGAGAAGAAGGTTATCTTAGATTGTTGTCGGCCTTAACTGCGTTTCATATACTTAATATATATTTTTTAATTTGCTTAAGTTTCTTCTTTTAAATGAAAAAATATAAAGTGTATATGTTATTTGATAAATTATTTATTTTTTTTATTTATATAAATTAATCATTATATTATAAGTTTACTTGAGAAAATATTGACATCATAAACTCCGCACACCTTATAGAAAGTTGGCTTAACTCATTAGGCTTTCAGAAACGCTCTTACATTTACTGCAAGATCATTTGCTCTCTCATTCTCTCCCTTTCTATTAAGGGACTGACCCGCCCCAAGACCGATGGTATATATCACCCGACCCACTTCACACTACCTGAGCGAGACATCCGGCTTTCTGCTAGCAACTAGCTCCTTTAATGTTTTACTCTCCTGGTCATAGTCGAGCTGTTGCAGTTGACTTTCTAATGTAGTACCAGCAGTTTGTAATCGATACCCAAAGACGTTGATATTGTTATCTGCTGCTAGTTTATACACACAATTATAAACATTAAGGAGTTTCAGTCAAAAACTTGCAGAAACGCTCTTATACATACAGTAAACGTGTATTTGCATTTCTATTTTGTCTGCTACTTCCTTTTTATTACGGGACTCTAACCTTCCAAATGACCAATGGCATACATCAGCCAACTCACTCCCCACTACCTGACTGGGACGCTCCGGTCCCTGCTACAGTCAAGTTCCTTTAATGTTTTGCGCTCCTGGTCATAGTCGAGCTGTTGCAGTTGACTTTCTAATGTAGTACCAGCAGATTGTAATCGATACCCAGAGACGTTGATATTGTTACCTGCTGCCAGTTTATACACACAATTATAAACATTAAGGAGTTTGAGTCAAAAACTTGCAGAAACGCTCTTATACATACAATAAACGTGTATTTGCATTTCTATTTTGTCTGCTCCTCCCTTTTTATTACGGGACTCTAACCTTCCAAATGGCCAATGGCATACATCAGCCAACCCACTCCCCACTACCTTACTGGGACGCTCCGGTCCCTGCTACAGACAAGTTCCTTTAATGTTTTGCTCTCCTGGTCAAAGTCAACCTATTGCGGTTGACTTTCTATTGTAGTACCAGCAGACTGCAATCGATAACCAGAAACGTTCATATTGTTACCTGCTTCCAGTCCATAAACGCCATTTAGTCCAGGTACTTTAGACTTTTACATCAAAATAATAAATTAATTCATCAAGTTTTGACTTGGCTTACCAATTTCGCTATGAGAACATTGTAGTAAATTGCTATAGAAAGCAATAAATATTTCTTAGAAAAAATTTGTTAAGAAACTACGGATTCTGCATCGTTTTATTGTTAGCGGAAGCTATTGTAACTAGTAATAAAAGGCATATGAATAGTAAGACACAGGTGAAGATAAAAACACTGCTCACACTAGGGAATCTAATGGAAAGCATCTCCAGCTATCAACTCTTTGGTTGGAGAGTATAGATGCCTTAACCCATTAACGAACAAGACCCCGAATTTCCAACATCTTTTTCAAGGCTTTTTTGCAACTAAAAAAAAAGGTTTGAAAAAATTTGAAAAAGATCATATCCGACGTATTTTGAGCTCTTCTTTGGAATGGTGATACCCATTTTTTGTTAAAATACTCCTGCAAAAAAATATGGTGTGTTTTTCACGAAAAAAAGTTAAAAAATTTGGAAATTTTCAACTTTATGAATTTTTTTCATAAGGAAAATGCAATGACAATAATTCAAAATACTGCAAAAAAGTGCAATCGATGTTCAAATATTACGGGAATTTTTTTTTCATTATTCTAAAATATCCACCACTTAAAAATGAAATTTTTCAAGAAGATTTTTACTACCACCACATCATGGATTCCTCAATTTTAATATCAAAAAAGAGGTCAGACAAATTTCCAGTTACAAGGAAAGAGTTTTACACTTCCCAAAACGTTTTGGGAAAAACATTGGACTGATAAACATTCCTTAAGTATTAACTGGACAGACGAGTTCAATGATTATTTTAAGATTGAAAATCCTTACTGCATTTTAAAACTCAATAGACATCTTTGTAAATTAATTAATGTAAATGCATGTTATGATAAGGAAATAACATGGTTTAAAGTTGACGCTCAATGCAAAAATTCAGCCTGCACATCCTACAGATTCACAGTTATGTGCAATTCAATAA
>UELV01158321.1:0-10120 GCA_900490015.1 Megastigmus stigmatizans
TGTTAAATTTTATTTTTGTTATTTTGCTTAAGCATATTATTATACATTACTGCTGTAAATATTGCAAATGGGCCAAATGAGGTCATACCTCCCGGCCTCAATAAATATTATCTATCTATCTATCTATCCCTCTCTCTCCCTCTCTCTCTCTCTCTCTCTCTCTCTCTCTCTCTCTCTCTCTCTGCTTAACGGTTGGTAACGAATATTGCACTGGCTGCAGTCTAGTGCAACGTAGTAAAGTGATGTTGATCACACGGTTTGATCTGAGGCTCGATGGCCCCCCTCTATCGCGCGATAATTACCCTATGTCTCTCTCGCGACACTTGCCCACGCTCTCTCTCTCTCGCTCATCATCCTCGATGCCTGAGCGCAGTCAGATCGAGCATACAATCGAATTAACGACTGAATATCAAATTCAATCGCGAATTCGTTATAGTCTTGAATATTACAGATATTTATTGAGCAAAAATAAGAACTCTTAATAAATGAACTATTAATAATTGTTATTAACATAAACTATGCATATTTTGCAGCTAAACGTAATTAACCTATTAACGCCCAAGTGGACACTTTTTTCACCATTTTTCGGGGGGTTTGAGGGCGAAGAATTATAAAGATTTTTGGAAAAAAATTCTTATTTAAAAACATCAAAATATTACAACGATAACCAAACTAAGCTTGAAAATGACCACTTTTTCGAATGGATCGATGGAGAAAAAAAGTACAGTAACGATGTTGAAAATACATTGCTTTTGTGCGATGCTGATATTGTAAAAATTCGAAATATGAGTCCAGTCGAATTATTTGAAACTTTTTTTTCTCCTGAGATCAAAAATTACATTATTGAGTCAACTAAGCAGAATGGTCATGATTTGACAATATCCGAGCTAAATACTTTCATAGGAATAATCATTTTCTCCATTTACAACCCCAGTAAGTCTCAAAGACATTATTGGTCTACTGATCTTCATCTAGGCTGCAGTAATACAGTCTGCTATGTCTCGAAATAAGTTTGAGATCATAAAATCAAAATTGAAATGTTTGCAACCAGCAGATGAATATCAAAATAATAGAGCTTGGCGTTCGAGAAAAATAATGAATTTATTTAGGGAAAATATAGAAAAATTTGGTTATTTCGAAACTGCGTTGTCCGTTGACGAGATGACGGCTAAATTTTATGGTAGAACAGTTTTGAAACAATATATTCGAGGTAAACCGATAAGGTTAGGTCTGAAATATTGGGCTCTTTGTACTGTAGATTGTTTTCTTTTAGAATTCGATCTCTATACTGTGGAAAAAATTCAACGATAAATCAAAATTTGGCCAAATGTGCTCAAGGATCCCGAGTTGTAATAGTTTTACTAAATCATTTGTTTTCAAAAGTAAGTGCGCGTAAAATACAATCATATCACCTTTATATGGACAATCTGTTTCCGAGTTTTGATCTCCTTTTACACTTACAAAAATTGGGATTACGTTGCACTGGTACTATCAGGGAAAATAGAGTGAAAATAAAGAATGTTCTTCCTAAAAAATCTCCGCGAGGAAGTAGCAATGTCAAACACGATAGAAACAGTGTAATCAATTACATAACTCTCATGGATTCTAAGATAGTTTCCATTGCTTCCACAGCTGGAGGTGTAACGCTCTACAATCAATTTATGGGAGGATACATGATAGCCACTGTAACAATATTACACCAAGCATTATATCGAAGTAATGGATTTGGATAGTTTTGATTAGATTGATCCAAGCAAGCATCACAAATGGTACAGTGATTTCAAATTATGTCAACGAAAAAAAAGGGACATTAGACTTTGCGCTAGTTATAGGGTATCATTACCTTGATAATCCTCAGTTATCATCTCAAAAAAGTCACAAAAAAATACACATTGAAAAGAAAAAAGTATGTCCAACTAATTTGTGCTCAATCAGAACAAACATATTTTGTCAAGAATGTGATAAGTATTCGTGCAAAACATGCTTCCAAAAAAATCACTAAATCAAGAAAACTTTTTTATCTTTTCGAATTACTTTTTTATTCCAAACAAATAAATTACTGAAATAGAAAAATTAATAAATGCATAAAAAAACAAAAATGAAAATAAAAAGCAAAAAAACCATAAATAAAAAATAAAAAAAATAAAAAAATTGATGAAAAACTAAAAAAAAATATTATAATTGCATTCTTCGTATTTTTTTAAATGTAAATCATGTTACAAAATAAGTAACTAAATAAGTAACTTACTTATTTTATAGTCTTTTTTTTGCTCTCTGATAGTTAATTGTTTACTGAACCACCATGAAAAAAATACAAAATATTAAGTCTTACTTTTTAGGCCGCAATTTTTAGAGGAAAAATCGTGGAAAAAAAATCAATATTACTCGAAACTTATCAACTTTCAGAAAAAAATTCAATTAATAAAAAGTGCTTAGAATTCATCAAAGAACTTATTAGAATTTTTTCAGAATTTTTGGACTAAATTTAGAAAAAATCTTTACTCAAATTTTTTATAAATTAGAAATAATTCCAGAAAAATTTTGAAAAAAATTCTATTGTGTTCTTTGATGAATTCTCAGCACTTTTTGTTTTTAGCATTTTTTGCAAAAAGTTGAAAGTTTATTAGTTAAAGCGTCCTAAAGATATTTAGTAACAATTTTCACTTTGGACGCCATTTTGAATCATGTAGGTAACAAAATTGACTTTCCGAACACGTTTTCTCAAAGTTCAGACATTCCCTCCACCATCTAAATTGGTTTCAAGGTGATTGAATAACGGAAAGTTGGTAAAAAATCTAATCAAAAAAAGAAAAAAAAAATTTTTTTCGGTGTTTTTTACACTTAAACATTATTTTCGAGTAATAAAAAATTATTTTTTTATATTTTAATCTCACAATTCGAAAGATGGATGAAAAATCTATAAATTTCATGTGTTCAAAAATTTTTTCGCCCCAAATTTACCTCATCTAGAGAGCTCTGAAAAAATGGTGAAAAAATTGTCCACTTGGGCATTAATGGGTTAAAGCATTTATTTGGCTTTTGGTAATGTAAAAATGATATTTTAAATGTTAAAATATATTCCGTTTCTTATTTTTATTCGCACACATAATAATTATCATTAATAATAACTAAATTATTTACGGAACATTGAAAATGAAACATTTCTATATTACGTATCGGTTATTATTACAATGATCTAGTTGCTAACTTATTACTATATAAAATAACAAGTAAATTATTAAAACTATTACATAAAATAATAACACTAAATTTGATTAATATTGAAACGGTCCAAATTTAATTTATATTGTTGTAACAAAGAAAACATTGCTTGTGTAATTTCTATAATGCAATAAATGATTTTAAAATGAATGACGATAATTGCTGTAAAAATATTGGTAGTAAATATGAATCAACTATAGTGTTTATATGATCGTATCGTTGAATTAGAACAATTAAAGATAAATTTAAATATAAACGCAATTTTACATGTGCTGGTTACAATTTGTTATATTTTATTTAATTGTTATCGTGATTTGTACCGCTCGCTTTTGACAATAAAAATATGTTAAAATGGTTATTAGATTTCGTATCCTTAATATTTATCAAATAGTTATTGAGAACAAAATTCATTATTGCTATTATTATTATTAGTGTTATTGCTTCATCTAAACATAATTGCTCCCATCTACTGTTCGCACCTTCCATCTACTGTTCGCACCTTGCCGAAGGCTGGCTTCACGGCTAGCCGGGCGATGGGCTTATGGGAGTTGCACTTTTATGAATGAGTGTGTGGCATGTATGCGAGATTTATGAATGCTGAACAAATGCATGAGTACTTGTAAATTGCACGGAGCGAAGATGGGCTGCAGATGCAGAAAGGGCAACCGAGTATACACGCTGCATGCCAACCACAGTCGGAGCCGTAGGTTCTATAAACGGATCTTGACCGGTCATATAGAGACGAAGGAAGGCACGCATACCAGGAGACCCCAATAAACGGAAGTCCTTTACGGGGCGAGATCATACGCGGAGCAAAAGCTTCAGGTAGAGGTAGAGTGCGTTTCGTCGCATGATGCTTGCCGGAAACTCTCCAGAGCTGAACACCTTGTTCGGGGTGGGAATCTCGAGAGAGCAGAGGTGAGCTAACGGGATGGAGCGTGCTATATCACAGCATGACGCACCCAGTCTGGTACCGTCTACAGGCATGTGTTGGGGCCATGCCAGCTGCCCCCATAGAATAGGGGATCCAGGGGATCGGTACTCAAGCTGTGACGAATTTTTATTATTTCAGAAAGAATGTCAACCCTAAACGAACCAGAGGAAGAAAGAAGAGGAGATGAGAAGAAAGGTAAGTCAGCGGTAACTCTTAGAGCGCCGCTACTAAACGTAGAGCCACTGCTCAGAAGATAGGGCAGCACTACCAGCGTGGAAAGTGCCACGAGATACCTTAGCGCGGCGAGCTCTGAGAGCACGGATGTGCAGAGCTGCCGTCCCGAAGGAGAAGACATGGGCGAGTGCGACCCTCTGCGCAGGCGCATTGCTGCTGCGGAGGAAAAGGCGGAGAGTACTTTCTCCGAAATAAGGAGCCTCCTGTCAACTATGCTGGCTGTTCTGAAAAGGCAGCCAAACATAGCCAAGGAGGTGAAGCAGCTGCTGCCCAAACTGCAGGAGGCAACAGAGGTCCTCGAGACCTCTAGGAAGGAGTGCGCCGTTGCGCGAATGCAGGCCGAGGAGATGGCGCGTATGCGGGCGAAAGCGGCCTTCTTCGCAAAACCGCAAAGCGCCGTATTAATACGGCCGTCCTCCCGGAAAGAAGCGGCAGGCCTCTAGCCCACCCCTACAAACGGAAGGACGGTCGGAGAAGAAGAGCCGACGACAAGAGGCTTCCACCTCTGAATGGCAGGAGGTGGAAAAGAAATCCAAAAAAAAAAAGAAAAAGAAAAAGCCAAAGAAGACGGCCGAAAATAAAATGGCGCCAAGAAGAAAACGGCGCCGAGGAGAAAGCTGGAAGCGATTTTGCTCCGTTCGGCGGAAAACAAGACGTTCGCCGAGATGCTGGCAACTGTGCGGAGAACCGTCAAGTCAGACAGCACTCCGAAACTAGAGGCGCCTTCGCGGAGGCCCTCAGATCTGCGGTCGACAACGCCGGCAGCGTAAGGGAGCTATTCCCCAGAGCTACTGTGGAGATCCGCGACCTTGACGACTGCACGACAAAGGAAGAGGCTGAGGAGGCCCTACGAAATGTCCTACCGGACTACAGGGGCCACCTTAGGGTGACAGTGACCCGATCAGATAAGCGGGGGCAGTGAGTAGCAGTGGTGTCGGTTGATGAATCGGCCGCCGCGACCCTGCTCAGGTCCGATCGCATCAGGGTCGGGTGGGTCAACTGTAGGATCCGTCGAAAAGTGGAAGTGCCCAGGTGCTATAAATGTCTGGGCTACGGCCACCAGAGTTGGGCCTGCAAGGGACCAGACCGGAGTAAACTCTGCTTTCGGTGTGGAGTGAAGGGCCATGTTGGTGAGAACTGTATGTCCGAGCCCGACTGTTTCCTGTGTACCAATGCCGAGAGAGAGACCGAGGTACGGAAGTATGTCGCGGGATCGAGCGCATGCGGAGTCTTCCGCACTGCCCTTGCAGAGAACAAGAGAAAATGGCCCTAATCCTCCAGGGAAATTTGAACAGGAGCAGGGCGGCACAAACCGCCTTGACCAGATTTGTTCCGAGAAGAATGCTGAGATTATTCTCATCAACGAACAGTATCGGGACGGGTCGGGGCCGGGATGGTATACTGATAAGCTTGGCACTGCTGCCATATGGATACCGGACCCGCGGGGTTTTCACGTCGCGGATCACGGATCCGGCCTCGGTTTCGTCTGGGTGAGGCACGTGGACACTTATTACCTCACCCCAAATGATCGCATAGACGACTTCTGGGCCAAACTCGATGGCCTGGAAGACGCCGCGCAGGACATAAGGGACAGTAGTAGGAGAGCTGATAGTAGCGAGAGATTTTAACGCTAAAGCTTTCGAATGGGGGGAAGCCAGGCCCGACTCTAGAGGACGCCGGGTCGCCGAAAAGGCGGCACGGCTTGGATTAGTGGTGCTGAATTCGGGCACCACCTCCACCTTTAGAAGGACTGGCTAGAGGGAGACTATTATAGACGTCTCTCCGGCGAGCGAGGTGCTCACGGCGCGAGTCGAGGACTGGCGGGTAGTCGAAGACTATACTGGAAGCGACCACCAGCGATCACGTTCCGCGTTCATGATGTCCGCCTGTCCTCAGCATCAATTAGACGCCCACCCTTCAGGTGGAACATCTCAATGATGGACCCCGAGAAGCTATGTTCCGCTCTAACGTGGGGTCAACAAGCCCTGAGAAGCATCCCGGACGATGTGCCGCCGTCAGCGCGAGCCGAGAGGGTGACAGCCGTCACTATGCGGCTCATCCACGAGGCTTGCGCGGAAGCAGTGCGGTAGCGGAAATAAACGTCCTGCCTACTGGTGGACGAGCGAAAAGGGCCAAACAACGCGAACTCGACGTAGCCCCCTTAGCCGTGGAGCACCTTGCGGCCAAGAAGCAACTAAAGCAGGTCATCAAGTCCAGCCAGTGGCGCTGCTGGTGGGAGCTGGGGGAGGAGCTGAATAGGGATCCGTGGATACTAGGCTACAAGATCGTTACCCGCAAGCTGGCGGCTTTTGCCGTCAGCAGTCCAACAGACGTGGGGACGATCAATAACATCGTAAATGCTTTGTTCCCCGGGCATCTCGAGAGGCAGCGCCCCCAGGAAACACACGGCTGCCCAGTTGAGTCTCTATTCACGAGGGCGGAGCTGTCAAGGGCGGTTTCGTTTATGCGAAACAAGAGAGCTCCAGGGCCGGATGGACTCCTGGCGGAGCTGCTGAAGGCGATAGCCGTAAGTCACCCGAGCCTCTTGCTGGACATGTACAACTCGTGCCTAAAGGCGGGCGTATTTCCGGCCCGCTGGACGGTTGCGAAACTTGTCCTTATCAGCAAAGGCAAGGGTCCGGCGGACACTCCAGCATCGTACAGGCCACTGTGCATGCTGGACACCGCAGGCAAACTCCTAGAGAAGCTGCTGAAGCCCCGTCTCCTAGCAGCCGTGCGAGAGGCTGGAGATCTAGCCCCTCGCCAGTACGGTTTCAGACGGGACAAGTCAACTATCAATGCAGTCCAGGAGGTCGTTGACGCCGCAAGGCCGACGGAGCGGGGAAACCATTTCTCACGCCCTGTGTGTTTGCTGGCCACCTTAGACGTGAAAAACGCCTTCAATTCCATCAGGTGGGACCAGGCACTGGACGCCATGGAGCGAGATTTCCGGGTTCCCGGGTACATTCTCCGAATGCTCGGGAGTTACCTCGGGAACCGCTCCATAGTCTATGACCCCGATGATGGCCCGATGAAAAAGGGAATAACATCTGGGGTAGCTCAGGGCTCTATCTTGGGTCCCGACGTTTCGAACATCTACGACGGGATCCTAAGAATGGAAATGCCCGAGAGTACGTTCCTGATAGGTTATGCGGACGATATAGCGGCCACCATCTTCGCAAGAGATGTCGACGCGTGTCAGATGCGACTCATTCAGATAATGCGTCGAGTGTCTTCCTGGATGGAGGACCACGGGCTCGAATTAGCCGCAGCCAAGACCGAGATCGTGCTGCTCACTAAGAGGCACATTAGCACCTTGCGCCCGATGAGCATAGAAGACGTGACGGTCCAGACTAAGGTAGCTGCTAAGTACATGGAGGTGACGCTCGACTCAAAGCTCGCCTTCGGAGAACACATACGCAGGGCGGCCGACAGGGCGGCGGCGGTGACAATGATCATGGCCAATGCCAAAGGCCCACGGCCTTGCAAGCGCCGTTTACTCTTGCGCACCGCCGAGTCCATCATGCTATACGGTTCCGAAGTCTGGGCCGACACGCTGCGGTACGAAATGTACCGTAAGCTTATGGCCGCAGTAAAACGGAGAGTGGCTGGGGTTATACCCATCGACCTACTAGTCAGTTCGTTCACCAGCAAAAGCCTGTTTCGGGCAAAGCGGCCGCCCAGAGAACTGCTAGAGCCAACACCATACAGGCCTGGCAGCAGAGATGGGCGGCAGAAACGAGGGGCCGGTCGACAGCAAGGCTAATTAGCCATCTGGACGCCTGGCTAGCCCAGGAGGTGGATGAGATAAACTATTACGTCACCCAATTTCTCACGAGCCACCGCTTGTTCTGCTCCTACCTCCACAAGATGGGAAAGGAGCCAAGCTGTGGCTACTGTGACTTTTCTTCGGACGACGCAAACCACACCTGTTTTGAATGTAGAAGGTGGAGCGTCGAACGAAGGACACTTGCAGCGGACCTTGGCAGCATCACGCCGGGCAACGTCATTGGTGTGATGCTCCAGGGTCACGGGAAATGGGCAAAGGTGGCCGTATTTGTAGAGAAGATCCTACGCCGAAAGAAGCAGGATATGGACGGCATGTCTTGATACACAACTAGGCATCTGTTTTTCGTATGCTAATACGTAAAAGGGGACTATTGTTTATTAGGTTTTGCTTAAGATTTCGAGATACTAAAATGAGAATTGAAATATAATAAATGTAAAAGATGAAAAAAATATGCTTATAGTCTTTAGATATTCAGACGTTTACTGTTGTGTAGAGATTCGCAGGTACCGTGGGAAATTTCACAGGGACCTTCCGCCCATTTCCTTATTAAGAAATACTTAACGCCTGCCCATATAAACTGATAAGGTATCGTAAAATTATTGATATGATCGAAGTATACCTATATATATATATGCATTATGAATATGTTACTTATATATGAGGCATTTCACGTCAACTCTCCTAGCGCGGCGCGCGAACGCCAAATCATGCTATTTCTAACTCGTATTTGCAGTACTAAAATATACTTAAAAAAAATATCCAATACATGTTTTCGATGTATTTTTTCCTCAGCTTTCCAATGGTGTAAGCAGTTTTTCCAAAATTTTATATTTTCACCTTTAAAAATTATAAAACGTCTTATACCTCAAAAAAGGTATTTTTAATATTTTTTTTCATGTTTTAGATGAAAAGCTGAGGATTTTTTACATAAAAAAACTTTTTTTCCAGAAAGTGCTCAAGATGTTTTCTTCGAGAAAAACAATGCGAAAGAGTAGACTCATCGCCGCGGCCGCGCACGGCGCAAGGTACGGCGCGCAACCCCACCTGATGCTCTGTTTATTTTTTTACTCCATAGGCGGCTTCTATATCATAATTACTATTCTGCAGATAAACCATCAAAGCGACTCTATATAAGAGCATGACTTTTTGTCAAAATGACTTTAGGATTTTTTTAAAATTCCTTTTTACGGCGTGTATTCTCGATTTAATAGTGTTCTTCCTGCAGTCTATGAGAACTAAATCACTCACTAAATTATTTGAAATTATTGGTTTTATTATATTTTTACTTTATTGTATTAATTATAATGGATGTAGTGTGGAATAGAAAATGCATAAATCCATTAAATAAAATTAATCATTCTTCTACTAAAGATTTGTTTGACTTTCCAAAAACTTTAAGAAGTAAATATCCACTAGTACCAGAAAATTCAAAAATCTGTTCTAATTGTCGACGGCAAATTTACAAACAAAAACAGGAATTACCTCCTTTTGATAATAAAAAAGCTAGAGTAGAGTGTAAAGATGAATATCACAAGGCAGGTGTGGCAGTTCTCGAAAACTTAAAAAAAATGTTTTCAGAATGCGTAACTAAACAAGATAAAATTCAACTGCTTACTCTTGCCCCTGATTTTTGGTCTCGTACGGACTTAATCAGAGAGTTTCGTTGTAGTGAATAGGAAGCTCGAAAAGCAAAAGAATTAGTAGAAAAAAGTGGAACTTTTTCAATACCTACGAAGAAACATGGAAAAGTAATTTCAGTTGAAACAGTAAATTTAGTAAAAACTTTTTATGAAAATGATAATATAAGTCGAATTATGCCAGGCTTAAAAGATTACATATCCGTTAAGCAGGAGAACGGTAAAAGAGAACATGTTCAAAAAAGATTACTGCTAGGTAATTTAAATGAAATTTATTCTTTATTTAAAAAACAATATGAATAT